>QJNY01000004.1:0-167242 GCA_004155945.1 Monosporascus sp. mg162 | reverse complement strand
TTCCGGCCCCCCCCCCCCCCCCGGCCCCAACCCTCTTCTATTCCAATATGCCGACCAAGCTGACCTTCCTGCAAGCGTCCATTCATACCACCTCTTCCTAATGCCTTTCAAAAACCTAATGGGTTTCCTTCGCTGAATCAATCCATTATAAGGGGCGAGGCAGCTACGATACAACTACAGTCGGGAAGGCCACAACTTACGTCTCGGCTATTTGTTAAACCAATCTAATCCATGTTGACGGAAGTTTGTCGATCTAAGATACTTTTCAAACATACGCAAGCACTGTTATAGTTGAAAGCAAGTATGCAGTCGGTGTCTGGAGGTGTAGGAAGACTGCGGGCTAGCCGAGAACGACGGTTTCCTCTCCGTATCGAGCTGTCCCTCTCAACTTATCCCTGTTATCCCCAGTCAGCGCCAACGTCACCAAGAAACACGTTCTGCAAAGTATCACCATACCGTTCCTAAGCCTCTCCGGCTTCATTCCTCTCCCGCCCACTCGGCTATGAATGGGGAATCCGGATCCGAGTTTCATCTCACTCTCCTGTTCACATAACAACGCATTCCAAGCCGGGATCGCTCCTGCAGGGTCCCGCCCCCCAGCGCAGGCCCTCCCTGATGTCCGTGATCATGCGGGTGTAGTGCCTGTCGTAGCCGCACGAGCAGCCACGGTAGCCGGGGCCGTAGTACCCGAAAGGAAAGGCCGGGGCCGTCGCGCAGGCGCAGCGGCAGGCGGGACACGCCCAGTCGACGGCGACCTCGGGGGCCGGGTCGCGGGCGCACCCGTCCCTGAACACGCCACACGTGTTGAAGCCCTGGCCCGGGCAGCAGGGGCGCGCGATCTGCAGCCAGTGGTGGCCGCAGGCGCGGGAGATGTAGTGGGTTGTCATGCACATCCTCTTCCTCTGCTTCCTTGATATCGTTTTCTCGGGGAGGTTGTCTCTGTGACTCTGTGGCCTTGTGTTTCTGTTTTGGTGTGCGTGGCTTTTGGGTGTTTCTGAGTGAGTCTTACCTTACGTATGTGTGCGCCTGTGATGCTTTCTGGTAATCGTTTGCGGCGTGGGCCCGTTCTGGGAGATGAGACGAGTTGATGTTTGACTGCTTGTTGATGAGTGATTGGATGAGATGAGTGGTTGGTCCCTTTCTGGTGCGTTTGCGTATAATAGTAGGGGTTGCGAAGCCGAGTGTGTATGATCTTATATACCTAAGATACGATGAGAACGTCGTGTGAAGATTAGCGGAGGCCTCTTGAAGTCTAAGAGGGCGATGGTTTGCTCTACACTCTACATTAGCGGAGTTCCGTCCTGGAAAGAGCGATGGTGGTGATGTACGTCCTAACCGTGAAGTACATAACTTCCAACACCTTCCAAGGTTATAAGCAGGCACGATATTTGTCCGGCCTCCCAACGAATGTTAAGAGGCTGGTGTCGAGCCTAGCAACTCGCCAGCCTTTCGCCAGTCAGCTGGTGAATTACGCCTGGGTCTGGTAGTTAGATAGGCAGAGGATAACGGTTAAAATAGCACGTTATTTACTCCAACAAGCCGATGTAGTTCTAGGTTTCTTTCCTCAAAAGCAAATGAATTTGACTCTGATACGCCTCACGCGCATCGGCCCTTCTGCGCCGGCGCTACTGAATGCACATCTCACGTTTGTCCGAGCCCTACATGATCCGGCAAAACAATGGTCTCAACCTACTTGGCTCGCTGCTAGCTCTTCACCAGGTGGCTTGTCCTCCATGGCATTATCACACATCCCAGCTAGCAGTGTCTCGATCCTTGCTGTCGAGCGCTCTAGGCTAGCTATTCGGGCTGCCAGATCCTCCACCCCGATCGCCTCGTCCATGATATCTCGTACCTGCTGGGATAAGTCACCCCAGGGGGCCATCGAGTCGCGGCGGCTGGGCAACTTTGGGACTGGGGTGTCGTTCGACTCTTCGTTATCCCTCTTTCTGCTGGTGAATATCCCTGTTGAGCTCTGTTGCCGACCGAATTGTCTACGAATCATATGGCGCGTTAACTCGTCATCTACGGCGATATCCTCGATGACCGACTTAGGCGGCGCAATCTGGAACACAGTTTGGATGTCGCCGTGGGTAGTAATCTTCCATATCTCCCAGAACCAGCCTCTGCTGCGACGTTTCTTGGGAAGTGGCTCCGTGGAATCTGGCGCATAATCGGCGTTGGGCCACAGCAATCTCCTTTCTAGTAAGGCGATGAGGAGAAGGATGGGCAAGTTGATCGCCCGCACAGTCGCCACATGGATTTTGTGGAACCAGCGAGCGCTGACGATGAACCTCATAGGTACTAGCACGAACAGTGCAATTATGTTGAACGGGGGCTGATACGCGAAGATTGCATCGCCCTTGACGCCTTCGAGGGTTAATACAGCCCGACGGAACGCAATTTCGGCCGTCGCGTTAGACACAATGGTGCTGAAGGTATTCGAAAGCATCGAGACCAGAATAGTCAGAAACAAAGTATTGCCGAGAAATGCGAATGCAACCATTAAAATGGGACCGAGTAACCAGTGGAAGTCGGTCTAAGCATTTCGGAGTCAGTAGGGGGTATAAAGACATCCAGGCAGTTACTAACAGAGTATTGGATACCGCTACCGTCTAAACCAAACCAGATCCATAGCATCCATTTGCTAATTGTACTGCGCAACGTAAGCTAAGTAAGCAATATTAAGGCATTGATACTCACATCACGTTATGTCGCCCTTCTGTTAGCCACACCATCGAAAGTAAAAATCCACAGAAACACCTGAATACGTTCAGCATCTTAGATGACGCACCAGGAAACTCTGCAGGTGGTCAGCCTTTGATGAACTTACCAAACCGATAAAACCGTCAAGAGCATGAAGTCCGCCATCATAGATCGCAGACATAAGAATACAATGTTGTCTGAGAGCAGATTGAATGCTAGGCGGGGAACCAGGACAGGGGCCCCCATTGCGAGTACATCGAGCGCCTGCTGACCAGGCACCGGATCGTTTGTTCTCCAGCCATGGATTCGGAGGATCAAATAGGCCCAGTAGACAATTGCAAATATCACATCGAGGAATGACCAGAGATTCTGCGCGTAGACGTGCCTGAAAACATATCAGTAGACATACAATATGCATACTGGAAAGTGCAGACTCACCACCCGTGGGCAAGAATCGTCGCGAACTGGTCTAGTACCCAGCCAAAAGCAAATATAGAAAAGGCGATTTCATATACGCCGTAGTGCTCAGGGTTCCGCTCCAGCATGAATAGTAGATATAGAGATAGAAGTATAACGAATTGTAATATCTCGAGGGCGTTTCGCGTCCGCGGCACCATGAGTCGGTACTGGTTTAACAGCGGTGCATCACGTGGGTTATAGAGTGTTATAGGTTTTTGTTTATAACGGTCTGGGATCATGTCTAGGAAGCTAGACGGGGTGTAAACCACTTGACCGATGTAGATAGCATCGATTCTGCTTAACATCAGCAACTGTCAGGTTGGGAGGGCTCTGTCAGATGCTGACTTACACCTTTTGGCAATGGGTCGAGTTAAGGAAGTGTTTGCTTTCAGTTAAGATAGCAATCTCGAGTGCTGGCAGCGTGTTATGATAATTCCACGCCGACGATCGAGAAGCTTCACGGCGAGTTTCTTCGGGGGCGTTCTGAAACGGCTCGAATCCAGCTATGAGAATATTTGCTAAAAGTAGTAATCCTTCTGTGCCTGGATTATCTTCACCAAAGCGTCTCAGGATACGAGTCGCAACCATTTCACAAAGTGTTGCTCGCGAGAAGTCGACATTTTGTCTATTACTCCTGTGCTCCTGTTCCAACAGAAACTGTGACCGATTTACAAGCAAACAGTAGACTACCAAGTCAGTTAGTAGGATTCTCACAACTGTAGTCGAGGACTAGCCAAGTTAGATTGACCGTCCGCTGGAATTGACTCGCGGAGGAAGAACATGCATACCGATAGAAATATCGTCTAACTCATAGAGCTTGTCAACCAGGGGCCGGACGACAGAGATGTTAAGTCGGAGGTCACTCAATTGCTCGAAAGTGAGATAATCCTCGACTATAGAGATGACATCTCTCCGTATCCGGTGGATATTAGTGTAAACTGGTAGGTGTCCGTGAATGTTCTGGTTGCAACTGAAAAATGCGTCCCCATCAAATGAATGGTTAGGGACCGCATGACCAAGTAGTGGTCGCCTTTCGGCGTCACTTGGTTCCTGCAACCCTCTTCTTCTGGGATTGCGACGGTCTGCCATTCTGGAACGCTGAGTCGTTATATAGAATTCGAGACGCAGAGCTCACACTTGATGGAGAAGGACTGGGACAATACGGGGCACAGGGTTTAAGTGCAAACGTTAGGAGTACTGAGCATGTGCCAGCCAATATCTCCTTAACCATCACGTGTGGTGAATCTACCACTCGGGTGAATGTGTTGCTAGGGATCGTGCATGGGATACCGGGTATTTTCTGGATGCAGTGATTTGACAGGTTTAAAAGCACGGAGCTGTGGGCGCTGGGTGCTGGTGGCGAAGGGCGTTAAAGTTCTTGAGATAAGGCGGGGACTGCTCAAAGGACCTCGACGGCTCATAATCGAGAGCCATAATGTAATTGTCATAGAGAACATGTTATATAAAGCCGTGCTTCTCGGACGGGTTCAAATACGCCATACTTCGTTCATTTCCCAGGATGGCATCAATGTTGCTCTCGGCGATGCTCGTACGTATGTACATTAAGACCAGTATGAAACCAGTGTTGGGATCTGGACCTGGCTGGCACTAGTACGATACGACGACTATGCAGGGGGGTTTTCTCAACCATAGACTACGATTGGTCAGCGACTAAATCCATCAACCGGGGGCTAGCTCGGAGGGAGTAGAGAAAAGCTCCGGGGGAGTAGAGCCACTTCTTTTTTGATATTAGGTGGCGCAGGCTCGGAAAAACTTAAAATAAAATAAAATAAGTTGGAATTATTTAAAAATTAGTTAACGCTACGTTATAAGTTATATAAAATATTACGGTCATTAAAGAAATATAATTGTATAACTAGTTATATAAAGTATTTGCCTAATAATTGCCCAGCATTTGCCCAGCAATTGTTAAGTAATTATAGCTATAATTCAAGTACTTAAGTACCGAAAACAGTGGAGATACCGGATTATTTTTTCAGCAAATGGGCTTGGCGATTTCTACTCCCCCCGAAATTGCTGCTGCGCCACTTTCGTTCTACTCCCCCGGAGCTTTTCTCTACTCCCTCCGAACTGGAACCCGGTCTAATTTGAGTGAAGAAGTGGCTGAGCTCCCCCGGAGCTTTCTCTACTCCCTCCGAACTAGGTAATCGAGGGCGCCAAAGTGGTGTATCTGTCTTGACACCTGTACATGGTCGTCGGCATTACTCGCCAACTGGGACTGAAAATCGTCGTTGTAGTCATGTGCCGACCCAACTCCGATAAGGCCCGACTCTGATGAAATGAAGCGCAACTTCTAATTTGGTCCCCGGAAGCAACGACGCCTACATCTATTGGGCGGCATAGGACGGACGACCATGCCATGGCCGTTCAGTTCAAGCTCCGGAAAGGAAAAGGACGGTGATCGACGGCCTGTTTCCTGGAGCGACAGCCTCAACGGCACAGACTGGCAGCACTATAAAGATCCAAGGAATTGGATACCGACTCTGCTAGTTACTACGACCGTGGTCGTATCCCTCCAAATCTATAGATCCTATCTGCGAAGAATACCGGGCGCGATACACGTACAACCAAGTTTCTTCCGAAAGAGAAGCCTATTCGGCCGAGTTACGAGTGTGGGAGATGGAGACAATTTCCACCTCTTCCACACGCCTGGTGGACGGTTAGCAGGCTGGGACTGGCTGCGGAAGATACCCAGTAAGAAGGCGGATCTAAAAGGGAGAACCGTATGCTTTGCGTCCAAATCACTCAGCGTAGAAATTGCGTGATTGACTTGCGTTGCGCAGATACCCATCCGCATTGCCGGCATCGACGCTCCAGAGGGCGCTCATTTCGGACGACCGGCCCAACCTTTCGCGACGGATGCATTGGCCTGGCTTTCGGACTACATTCTAGGACGGAGAGTTCGCGCGAAGATCTACAGACGCGACCAATACGACCGGATTGTTGCGACGGTTTTTGTGAGACGTTTCCTCGTGCGCCGCGATGTCGGTTTGGAGATGTTAAAGAGGGGCCTAGCGACTACCTACGAAGCGAAATATGGAGCTGAATTCGGCGGCCTTGAAGAGGAATACAAGGCTGCTGAAGCTGAGGCGAAGGCCAAGAAACTCGGGATATGGGGAGGCAAGCCACGGCACTTCGAGAGTCCCCGCGACTACAAAACACGGATGAACTTAGAAGAGCCTCGAACTAAAAGATATTGAGCGGAGACGCTTCACTGTGCTCTCCTCAGGCTTGTATCTTCAGGTTGCATATACCAAAGCGGTCTACCTCACCGATGGGCGCATTCGCTTCGACCCAGCAAAACAAGTACCTCGTCACCAGAATCGCCGAAATGAGCAGCACATATCTATCCAGGCCCATAGCTTTCTGCAACGGAAAGGATTATAGCGGGGCGAAATAAAGTTCATGTGTTGGCTGAGATGCCCGCCGACCGGTTAATGCAAGTGGAATGCCATAAGCCCAAGGTGTGCTTGAATGTAAGCGGCTAGACGACATGGTCGTCATGGGGACCGGTGAAGACAGCTCCAAGCCATGGCTGGCTGTTTTGATACATGGAGGATAGCAGATGGTTTTCGGGCGAGATGCAGTGGACGCATGTCAACTACAACTCTCATGTCATTTGACCGTTACCAGAAGCCTGATTCGGTTTCGTCAAAGAATATCTTGATTTCAAACGCTGCACTTTGATGTAGAGTCTAGTGCTAGTTATAGATAAACCACCCTTAATGGTGGTGAATATAATGGATAGGTGAGAGGGGGGACCACGAATTGGAGCGGTATAGTGACTATCGGTTGCATTGGTGAATCACCCTGGCCCTATTATAGTAAATTGGGTTCTAGCAGGTGCATCTGTTGGATATAGTATACATAGGGGACAAGGCTGTTTGTGTCCAGCTTCTGAAGGCGGGGACGACATTGGCATAGATACGCGATGAGAGGTTTGCGCCACGATCCTGTTCGTTCCCTGTGATGCAACATTGTGGAACGAAATTGCATTCCTCTCCAGTTCGATGCTTCTAGTCAGAGCTGTATAACCTAATATATGCAGCCAACTTCGTAAGCATATAGTTCTAAAGAGAACTGTTTACCTATACGCAATGCGTACCTTTATCGGCAGAATTAAGTTGGTTATCTGCTACCTACCTTAGCATCATTGAGGCACTGCATCAACGAGCTATATTAGAACTCGATGACGCAGATGGACCTCTCGAATTCTTAAAGTCATTGTAACCAATTGCATCTGTGACGCATGGTGAGACGGGGAGGACGGCAAGCGGGGATGGGCTTGGTCTTGACAGCGGCCGCTTGCTACAGTTGGCCATAGCTCAATGTACCCCTTTACAGCCACGATGGAGCGTGGCTCTGCAGTGGAAAATTCGCGTCGACGATTCGTGCAAACTCGACTCTTGATTCCAACCCTGTCGCTCTCTTCTCTGCAAAGAACTCCAAGGCAACATACAGAAACGGTCAACGGTTGGACTGCGTTCCTGGTGTTGTTAGAAGACATTCTTTTTCTTTTATTCTCAGACGTTCTTTTCTAGTCTCGTTTTCAGTTACTCTTTTCCCGCGCACCCACCCGGCTAGCCAAAGCGTTTCTTCTCTGCCCCCTGATCGCCTCTCCGACAGCAAGGAGAGCAGATCCGCAACGATTACGTTGAACCATTCATCAACGCTCATTTCAAGGGGAATACCATTCCCGTCCCACTCGTTTCCAGAACATACATAATTTTATTTAAATGATTGAGTGTGAGACTCAGCGACAACAAAACTCGCAACACAACGACGGGTGCAGCAAGCATTGGTTGGGCTTGTAACCCGTGGCGGAGATTGCCTCGCGCAACATCATTACGCAGGTACAACAGCTCTACGCAGGACCGTGACTGTGACAAGATCGGAAGAACATTCACTTGCATTCATCATTTGAGTCCAGCTGGGCAGCTGCCGGTAGGTCACCTACATATTTCTCTCGTCACTTTTAGGTCTTGGCGAAAATTGAATTCCCTTTCGATAATTGGTTTATCCCTATACCCTCTTTTCTCGTGTCAACCTCCTGCATCATTTGGTTTGAAGGCGGCGGCCGAGCAGAAATACCCCATCATGTGCCTGAATCGTGTTTGTCTCAGGATCGGACACACACTAGCGTTAAAGCCCGGAGACGGACGCCATACGAGCGAGCCCTTACGAGCCTCCGAACGCTACAAGTAAGCTCAGCATTGGTGCTGTCATCTAAATTTCACTAATCTTACATCGGTAACTAGCACTGAATTGGTGCTAGTTTCGGCTGAGAACGGTCACTGATTTTACAAACTTGGCTTAGCCAACCTGTTAGGTACCTGGAAGAAGTTCTGACTGGTTAATCAACAGACAACTCACCACCCCACGAATCAACCCATTTCGCAACCTGGACGCTAGTGGATTCCCGCTTGCACCTCGATATTCCTAAAACTTGGGAATAGGAAACCCAGAAACGACTCACAGCAGCTCATTTATTTCTAATACTCCTCACCACGTGAATAATTGCCGACGAAAAGAGGACGACGAACGTGGTCGCCGTTTACCTAATTCGTCCTTCGATTCGGCATAATTGACTTCAGTGCTGCGGATCGATTATCTCGATACACTCGCTCGTTGCAATCGCGGATATCTAATTGGGGACCAGGAGCTGTGCACGGCGGATGCTACACGACGAACGAGATATTCGATTATCACTACTCGAGGCTATGGACCATAACTACATTGGTAGAACTTCTTGCTCATGAATCCTAGCAGCCAACAGTTTAGAGTATCCGGTACCGGCAGTTCAGTTGTTTCGAGACCGGGGCGATAGTTGTATTTCGCGTTTGCCTCGGTCCCTAGCCACGACAGTCATGCGAATACCTCTCAGTCGGTGGACTGCAACGCGCAGCTACCTCAAAGATCCAGCATCATGGCTCTTTCTTCTGGCATCATTCTCTCCCTTCACCCATGCCATCGATATACAACCGATACCCAATCCAGGCCTTGATGTTTCCGATTTAGGACGTATAGGAATCGCAGGTGACTTCGTCGGCATATCCTACTATCAATACGAAGGTCAATCAGAGCGGCCGTTTAGCACGAATGGGTCTGAGTCGCTCTTGACCCGCTTGCCAAATGGCATGTTTCTCAGTCTGCAGGATGCCGACGCTTCTATCCGGGCCATGTGCGTGTTCCAGGACAGGCTTATCATTCTCGCCGGCAACTTTACCAGCCTGAATGGAGTGCAATCACCGACTATCGTCTCTTACGATACCATTGATGATACCTCAACGCCGCTCGATGGTGGTCTCCAGGGCGAAGTTAATGCCTTGCTCTGCGACAATGAAGAGGGCGTGGTGTACGTCGGGGGTAATTTCAGATCCAATGACTCCACCAATGCTATTACGTGGGTCGATGGTGGAAATTGGTCGAGCCTACCATTTGCTGGATTCAACGGGCCCGTTACGTCCATCGCCAAAGCTGGAAACGGCCACATCATCTTTGGGGGAAGATTCACTGGCCTAGGGAATGTGAGCGCCCCGAGCGACCCTGACGGTCATGTCATCAACCTCTCCACAGCAAATATCCAAGCGGAGCAAGCAACATCCATGGAGGGTTTCAGCGACCCCAGAAATATTGTGTGCAATACCGATAGCGTGGATGGACCTGGGAATACATGGCTTCTACGAGACGGAGTTCCAGGCGCTTGGAGGGCTTCCTTCGGTTTCGGTTTCCAACCGACGAAACTTCGACTACGAAATACCCATCAGGATGGTCGCGGTACTAGGACATGGCGGTTCACTGCACTGCCCATTAACGGAATCATGAATTTTACGTACATCGATCCCGCAAGCGGCCAAAACAGGTCCTGCACTAGCGAGTGCCCTCTCAGTGACGATCCCGATGTCGAGTTTCAGGACTTCCAGTTCGTTAATCAAGTCGGCATGAATGAGTTCCGACTAGACATATCGGCTTGGTACGGCAGCGGTGGTGGCTTAAACGGCATCGAACTTTTCCAGGACCAGATATTTACCTACGCTATCAACGATTTCAACGAACCTGCCTGTGCCAATATCTCCACGCCGGCGAGGGCGTCGTCAACGGGCCCCTGGACTGTGACCCCATCTGGAGGAAGCAACTCGCGGTATTTATCAGCGGAGATTCCTAGTCCAGTCGAAGCAGACGCAGCTACGGTCACTTTCTACCCAGATATCAGGGAGCCAGGGGAGTATACCATCAACCTGTATACCCCTGGCTGTCTACAGGATGGCACGTGTTTGAGGCGTGGGCAATTCACCGTGACAGGAACCCTAACCTCCGACGGGGAAAACCAGGATTTGATACCGAATGGGCAGTCGCTGTACCAGTCAAACAACTTTGAAAAGTATGACCAGCTAATCCAAGCAACGGTCGATGCTAGCTCGGACTCTTTCCGCCCCAGTGTCACTTTAGCCCCCTTGGCTGGGCAGTCGGTACCTGAGGGCACCATGGTCATGGTGGCTCAAAGGATTGAGTTCGTATTGATGCAGAATTCCACGAGGGGCTTGAATGGCCTCTTCGAGTATGATCCCTCCAGGCCGACTGTGAACGCAACGAATTTCAGAAACTCTGCCTTCAACAGGCTTGGGTCTTCCTTCTCTGACTACTCAGCTGTCACATCGCTTGTCACTTCTAATGATGTGGCTTACATTGGCGGAAACTTCACATCTGATAGCGTCCGCAACATCGTCGCAATTCGTGGCAATGACACCGCTCCTGTACCATTAGATGGCGGTCTCAACGGCGAGGTCACGTCCATGCTCCCTCTGGAGGACCAGCTGTACGTCGGTGGGCGATTTAACAATACACTTGACGGTTCAGCCGAGGGATTGAACAACGTTGCTGCCTACGACACCGCAGGCAACGTATGGTCGCCTCTAGGAGCTGGCGTAGATGGTGCGGTCGACAAGGTTGTGTCGATGACATTAAATTTGACATCCGATGCGGCTGAAGACGTCATCACGCTGACCGGCACCTTTGCACAGCTACTCGCTTTTGGGGACAATGAGGCTGTTGAAGTGGACGGATTTGCCGTCTGGGTTCCATCGCAAAACAACTGGCTTCAGAATCTAGATGGCCCAATTCCGTTTCTGGATGGCTTCCTGTCTGCGTCTGTCAGCCTATCTAACGGTACCTCGTTTTATGCGGGGTCGCTGTCAGCCCAAGCACTCCAAGCCAACGGGGTTGCTACTTTGGGAGACGAGCTCGGAACCTTCCCTATCAACATCCGATCGCCCACCGCCTCCAACGCGTCTACGAGCAACCTATCCAAACGCGAGTCATTGGTTAACCGTACCGATTCATATTACGGCGTCGCTTGCGGCCTGTTCAGCGAGGAAGATGGAAGAAACATTACTGTCCTAGGAGGCCACTTCACAGCGGATGCCACAGATGGATCGACTATCAACAATCTCGCGTTTATCGACCATGGGGACTCTGATCGAGTCACAGGGCTCAGAGATACACTATCCGAAGATACCGTGTTCTTAGCCCTTGCTCTCGAAGGTGACAATCTTTTCGCCGGCGGCCGAGTCGGTGGTACAGTTTCTGACGCCCCGGTGAATGGCCTCATTTCATACAATCTTGCTAGTATGTCATACAATACGCAACCACCAGCTCTGGCCGGCGGAAATGGTACCGTCTCATCTATTGAAATTCAACCGGGCACCGCAGACGTTTATGTGGGTGGCTCCTTTGACTCTGCTGGTGCGCTCCCGTGTCCTGGCGTCTGTGTCTTCAACACCGGAACAAACCAATGGAACCGGCCAGGTATTGAGCTGAACGGGGACGTCAATTGCATGATGTGGATAAGCGACTCTATTTTGCTTGCCGGCGGAGACTTCGCAATCAACGACACAAGCACCTACCTCATGTCCTATGACGCTTCCTCCAGCACTTGGACCAGGTTTACCGATACTTCAACACTTCCAGGCCCAATCGAAGCTATGACGCAGGCTACCGACGACGGAAGCCAAGTCTGGGCGACGGGTACCGATTCGGACGGCGAAGTATACCTGAGGAAGTTCGACGGTAGCTCGTGGGTGTCGCCTGAGATTACTTTCGAGCCCGACACCGTGATTAGCAGCCTGCGAATGTTCACATTGACCGAGTCCCACGACGCCACAGATCTCGTAGACGAGGACCAGATCCTAATGATCACAGGCTCCATCGTGCTGACGGATTTTGGTACCGCATCCAGCGTTATATTTGATGGTGCAACTCTCCGACCCTATGCCCTAACCTCTGGTGCCAATAATACTGCTGGGTCGATCTCCGGAATCTTCACACAGAGACAATACGTCTTCCCATCAGCTGGTGAGTGCTATACGCTAAATTCATGGCTGTGTCGACTAACAAACGCGTAGGTGAGGGGGGTATGCCACTTGGCTTCATTGTTCTTATCGCGCTTGCCATCTCACTTGGCCTGATGCTGCTCATCGTAGTGGCCGGGCTCGCGCTGGACCGTTATAGAAAAATGCGTGAAGGGTACCTGCCGGCGCCAACTTCCATGTTCGACCGAGGAAGCGGATTGTCACGTATACCTCCCAACGAACTACTGGACTCCTTGAACAAGGGCAGACCGGGGGCGCCTCATGTATGAGCGAGGAGTGAACGATTCTTGCGTCACTCCGACTTGATGTGCCAATGGTGTTTGGATGGGAGGGGACTGCTCTGGCCTTCGTCTGCCGCGCATCCTGTTCAAATTGTGTACCGGCCTGATCGCGGTCCTGGGAATTTGACGGGACGTTACGTGGGGACATTACGCCATGAAAATCCCGCCGCACACTGAGAAAACCGTGTGCGAGGACGACAGACTATTGGGGAGGAGATATAGGAAGGGAAATACCCAATATACGGCATGCCGAGGACACGACAGGTGTTCCTCGCTTTTTACGAGTTACGACTGCACAAGTCACTCTAATGCTTAAATCTCTAGTTAATCTTTCGACGACACCCCGGGTCTCATTATATCTTCGAGACACTCTTTTTTACCATACCGCTCAACTCACGGCCCCGACCCCCGGCTGTGTACGGAGTCGATCTTCTCCAGGCAGTTGGAAGCGCAATTAGTCGTGGTCTATTTTTGGGGGATTAGTCTGAGGCAGATAGGCCTAAATCATGTTTGTGGGATTAATCAGATGAACTACGGTGGTGCGGGGGCATGGGATGGAGTTTCAGCTTCTGGTTTCTTCGGGAGACGAAGACCCATGAAGTCCGCCAGATACTGGGAATAGATAGTTCTCAACGTGAATCAACTCTCCTGACTTTGGTATCCGCTTTTGGCATGTGCGGAAATCGCAAACTGGTAGGAAGATAGATCGCTGCCTCCCGAGCATTAGTTGCTCTGTGGTCCTGAGAAAGACGGATAGGAGTGTTTATTAGCTCCCACACTCAGGGCTCGTCGGGACGGATGTTATATTACTGCGGGGTCGAAGAACTGCAACCGGCCGGACTCTTCCATGTAGAACTAGGTATATGCCCTCCATAGCCTGGTAAGCGGCATTGTCCTTCACCTTCGAGAAAAGCAGAATCCACAGGCGGGTATTAGTAGTATTGACGGAAGAGTGTACAGGATTCTAGCCTGGATGCCTTCGCTCTCTAGTATCTCCCTAAGGTAAAGCTATCTGTCTAATGAAAAGCATTGCTCGCAAACATCAACATGGCGCACTCTTGCCTTGTGGTGGATGGGCAACCAACCCGTCGGAGGATTGTCTTGCTCGCTCACTCTGGGCTTCTTAGAAACTAACTACGCATGTCTTCTAGTTGATTCCTGGTTTTGTCTCGTCTTCAAGAGATGCAGTGTAGGCTATTAGCTCCCAATGCCGGCTGCTTTCTAGATATCTGATAGTTGTAGAATCTGCCTTGCATGCGTCGCTATAGCGATGGGAAGCCAGAACTGTTATATATGACCGACTATTTTCTATTACGTGCCTTGAACCTTATGGAAGGGATATCGGTGGCGTACAGACAGGGCTACAGTACGTTTCCTGTGGGTGTGGTCATATCCAGTTAGCCATCTGGAAAGAAGGGGGTATTGGGCTAGGGACGTAATAGGCCGATGTACGCAGAGTTTCCGAGGCACTAAAAAGCTATTTGTATTCTGTACGAAGGGCCCTCTTCCACTCGATACTTAAGACCCTGATGCTCTCTTTAGGCACCATCCACACAGAAGGGTGTCGAATCTAGAGGTAGGTAGAGAACCATGGAATCATTAAAATCATCGTTACTGTTAATGCAAGGTTTCCATGCGAGAATGAGGAAGTAGGTATTATGACATGCATTTAATATACGTTCCTGTTCAGCTAGGTTGATTACTAAGACAGCGCACGCCCCTTTTCATATATCCCAAATGATATTGGATTAACGGGCTCTTTATGCAGGTTATTAGGTCCGATAGATCCACTATATCTATCACCCGGATGGATGATACCTAATCCAATGCAACCTCGCAGTTAAAAGGCCCAGGGCTTGGCCACACTACACCGGCCACAGTCCTTTTCTCCCTTCTCTTGTTCGGCTTCTGTGCTTTCGCTCCATCAGAGCTTGGTAGTATCAAATTACCGATAGCACGAGACCCTATGCTGGTCTCGTACTACAGCCTCCGATGCCTTCAGTTACGCACTCGCCCGCCTTCCCCCCGTCCAAGAAGAGGCGGCGGGATGACCATGGCGAGGTGCAGATGCCATTGTACGGCTCACTGAAGCAACTTCAGACATGTAAGCCGGCTAACCGAGTCTTCTGTGCCAGCTCGCCACAATACCACGAGTCTCAGGACCTGCTCTCGGCCATCAACAATAATGAACGTCTCATCTTCTCCACCCACCACCACCGAGATCCGAGCAATCCTGTCTCCAATATACCACGGAAGGTCGTTCCTTTACCAATGAGCAAGAGGCTCCGGCCGCTGGCCGACCACGAGAAACAAGCCCGCCACCACGATGACGGCGTCACCTCCCCAGGATCAGACTGCCAGCACCATCACCAACGACAAACGTACTTCTCTCACGCACATCCCGAATACTCGACACCCCCAATATCTCCTCAAATCGAACCACACCAAGCCCGCCCAAACATGGTAAAATCCAACTCCGCGAAACTTGATCCTTGCCACATCTGTCACAGGAAGCCAACAAAGAAGTCTGACCTTGACTCCTTCGCTGATTGCATGGGCTGCGGGCAGCGGACGTGCTTTGTCTGCATACGGCAGTGCCAAGGGTGGCTGGGCGCCTCGACGGAAGAGACACATCCCTCACGTCGCCCGGGTTCGTCCGCCGAGGAGCACGACGTCTCGGCCTCCTTTACGATGCACGACGTGGACGATATGAACTACCAGGAGTCCTCGGTGGCAGATCCCCAAAGAGCAGACCACATCCAAAGCAAAGGCGACGGTGACGGCGACGGGGGCGTCGCAGAAGGCTGGAACGGCCGTGGACATCGGGAGGTCATCTGCAGTCGCTGCTGCGTCGAGAGGGGAAGCGAAGGCGACGTGGTCTGCCTCGGATGCTTGGCGGGGATGGAAGGGGCCTAGGCAGCCTCTCCGATGCTCGAATGAAGCTCTCTATTGCGTCTGAGACCAGCACACTTATATGAGGAGCCAAACCATGGGTCATGTCATACCAGGCCTTCGCCACATAGTCACACGGAATGAAAGGACAGCGCGTGGGCATAGGCACGTGCAAGGAGGGGAACCGAGGGAGGAAGATGGAACGACGGCCCACTTCCTATTCGCTATGCCGACAGTGTCAGGGAGTAGGGGCATTATCGACGGGACTTTTTTTTCTTTTGGCATGGCCGCGGCGTTCACGGACATCCTATGATTACCTAGATACCAATTACTCATAAGCGGTTGCCCCCGCTTAACTCAGCAGCCGGCGACAGGGAGTCAAGGAAGGCTTTGTACGTGACGGGAAGGTAGAGTAGTGTCTGGACATAAATAAGAGCAGAGAGGGTCTGTCTGCCCTCACCGGGCTGTAGTTAGGTGTAGAAGGGCCAGTAAATTACATGGTCCTTTACACAACGTATATAGAACACCGCCTCACAAACACACACACATACATGCATATTGACACCAATCGAGACGATGGAGTGAGACGATGATGAATCAAGAGAATACGTCATGGACTGAACCGGACTAGCAAGAAATGCGCAGTTAATACGCGGCTGGATGAAGCTCTCATTATGCTGACTCTATGCCCAGTATGCTTTCTGAACTAAGCCCCTTTTCCGGCAAGGCCAACCCCGGAAACGGAGAAAGGCGGACTAGCTAACCGCTTCCCTGCCCGCCCGCCTGCCAGATCTATCGTTCCGTATTCATACATGTAACACCGGTGGCCTGGAGCCACAAGAACGACCTCCCTGCGTTATCCAGCGCCGACGCAATCACAGCCTCCACCCTTCGCCCCGCGTTATGTATGTATGCCAACCAACCAACAGAGGCCAACCCCACTCCGACGTTCTCCTGGTCCGGTCCGGTCCGGTCAGGTCTATGTTGTCGATGAGTCTTAGTCTTGGTTGGGTTCTTAGTTGTACTGCATGTAAGTGGCGGTCGAGTTGAACTTGAGGTTGCCCTTGATGACCTTGTCGACGGCGCTCAGGAAGTCCTTCTCCGAGGCGACCTTGCGGCGGGCGCGGATGGCGAACATGCCGGCCTCGGTGCAGACGCTGCGCAGCTCGGCGCCCGTGGCGTTGGGGCACAGGCGCGAGATGAGCTCCCAGCGGATGTCGCGCTCGACCGACATGCTCTTGGCGTGGATGCGCAGGATGTTGGCGCGGCCCTCGAGGTCCGGGAGGGAGAACTCGATCTTGCGGTCGATCCGCCCGGGGCGCATGAGCGCCGGGTCGAGGGTCGACGGCCGGTTCGTCGCGAACATGACCTTGATGTTGCCGCGCGCGTCGAAGCCGTCGAGCTGCGTGATGAGCTCCAGCATCGTCCGCTGCACCTCGTTGTCGCCGCCGGCGCCGTCGTCGAACCGCGCCCCGCCCACGGCGTCGATCTCGTCGAAGAAGATGATGCACGCCTTCTTGGTCCGCGCCATCTCGAACAGCTCCCGCACCATCCGCGCACCCTCGCCCACGTACTTCTGCACCAGCTCGCTGCCGATGACCCTGATGAAGGTGGCGTCGGTCCGGTTGGCGACGGCCCGCGCGCAGAGCGTCTTTCCCGTTCCCGGGGGACCGTAAAGCAGCGCACCCTTCGGGGGATCGATACCGAGGTCGACGAAACGCTCGGGCGACAGCAGCGGCATCTCGACGACCTCCCTCAGCTTCTCCACCTGCTCCTTGCAACCGCCGACGTCGCCGTACGTCACGTCTGGCTTCTCCTCAACCGTCATCATGGTGACGCTGGCATCGATCTTGGGCGGCAGCGGCAGCATGATCTGATACTTGTTACGGTCGACGCCGACGCGCATACCCTCCTCGATATCGGTAGGCGACACCCGCTCGCCGAGCTGGACGACGAACTTGGCTATCTGCTTGACGTTGATGACGTACTTGCTCTTCGACTCATCCCCCTTCTCGTCGGCAATGATTTTGGTGCACCGCGCTACCTGGAGCGGCTGCTCCTCGGACATGCGCTGTCGGTCGGCGGCGACGTCCCACAGGTGAGGCGGAGCCAGTCCCGTGTCCGACTCCTTGACGCCGATCTTCTCGTCTACGCTCTGCTGCTTCTCCTTGATCTGCTTCTCTAGGTTTTTGATCGCCGTGCCGTACGGCGCGGCGCCGTAGGTCTTAAGCACTTGGATATCTCTGTCATCCGGAGGGTCAGCAGACCGCCGGGAGGGGCGAACGGTGACGGGGGGAGAAGGTGACGAAAGATCGGCGAGGCCGGGAGCTGGAGATGGGAAATGGGACATACTCATCTGTGAGGGGTGTGATCTTCTTCTCTTCTATCTCATCGTCGGCAAACTTCTTCTGGTACTTCTCCCAATCCCGACCCGTTGCGGAGGGCTAGATAGTAGTAGTAAGTCAGTTAGTTCAACGCTCCATGGTAGCAGTTAAAGATAGGCGAAAGGCCAACGAACCATCTTGAAGAACCGAGGCGGTATTAGTGAGAATAAAGAAACGGAGTCGAAAGCGGAGATGACCTAAGTACGGAACGAGGTATGTTTGGGAAGCTTGTTGTAGATCTCGGGTTTTGGCGGTTTTGTGTAATGTACAAAGTTCGATAAATGACTTCAAGTTTGGATATGTAATAATAAGCAGGAGCTCAAGGCCCGAGTGATGATGGTGATGGTCTCGATGGCCCAGTTGTGCAAGGTTGCCATCCAGCCGCATAAGCTCCTGCAAGCCTAAAGGTGCTATGCCTAACGAGGTTAGTCGGCTACGATAAGATAGATGCAGCTCCGTAGCTCAAGCCAGAAAGAATCGATAAGCGATAACTGCAACGCTACGATATGCTCATGGAGATGAGCATAATGCGGCTCTGTTAAATTATTCAGCTATTGAAGTCTTATTGGGATAAAGGGTCGGCTGGAGAAGCTTCCGTGCTCCTTACTGATTGCATGGATAACTGCTTAATGCATATTATGCAACATAGATGATCCAGAAGACGTCGATCTTCAAAAATTTATTGGGTACGGCCTACTATCAGAGGAGGTTTGAGGCGGGGACCGTGAAAGTACCTACATTCAAACGACCAAAAAGGAACCCAACACCAAAATCTCGAGATACGCATAGGATTCGAAGTCGATCTCTCCCTCCCGTAGAACGTCGCTATAATCCATCATGTCGACGTCCACCGCTCCAGCAGCCGGCCTGGTTGGCGGCAACAGTACCTTTAGAGTCCGCCCGTCCACCTCACCCTGGTCCTGTTGTAGAGCTCTCGGGCTAATGCCGATGATGTATAGGACAAGGAGAAGCCTATGGCTGTACGGTCAGCCAACATCGTCGCA
This sequence comes from Monosporascus sp. mg162, assembly GCA_004155945.1. Taxonomy (NCBI): domain Eukaryota; kingdom Fungi; phylum Ascomycota; class Sordariomycetes; order Xylariales; genus Monosporascus; species Monosporascus sp. mg162. The sequence continues at coordinate 148,130 of QJNY01000004.1, read as the reverse complement.
GCTAGAGGTGCGTACATATATACATTCTCATGGCTATTTTCGCTAGGTTTGCTAAGTCGGTGTAGCCGTTGCCGATGCGATCAGAACATCTCTGGGACCCCGCGGTATGGACAAGATGATCAGGAGTGGAAAGGGCGAGACTATAATCACAAACGACGGCAACACCATGTTGAAGAGCATGTCGGTCATGCATCCGACAGCCAAGATGTTGGTCAACCTCTCAGCGGCCCAGGATGTCGAGGCCGGCGATGGAACAACTTCGGTCGTCGTCATTTGCGGTGCTCTTCTGGGTGCCGCAGACAGATTACTGGGGAAGGGCATTCACCCTTCCGTCATCTCCGAGGCCTTCCAAAGAGCGGCAGCGGCGGCAGTTCAGGTCCTCCACGACATGTCACAACCCGTCTCCCTAACCGATCGGGCCACTCTCCTGCAAGCAGCCAACACCTCGCTTTCCTCCAAGATCGTATCACAATACTCGGGCTTACTGGGTTCCATGGCCGTAGATGCCGTTACGAAGACGATAGATATCAAGACCGCCGATAACGTGGACTTAAAGAACATCAGAATCATCAAGAAGGTCGGAGGTACAATAGAAGACAGCGAACTCGTGGATGGCTTGGTCCTCCACCAACCAGTTATCAAGGCCGCCGGGGGTCCGGCGAGGATGGAAAAGGCCAAGATCGGCCTGATCCAGTTCCAGCTAAGTCCGCCGAAGCCAGATGTAAGCTGGTCAATCCGTTGAACAACGCTCGGGGGTGCCTTGCTTACTGACGATCATTCCAGATGGAAAACACTATCGCCGTAAACGACTACCGGCAAATGGACAAGATCGTCAAGGAGGAACGCCTCTATCTACTCAACATGGTCAAGAAGATTAAGAAGGCCAAGTGCAACGTTCTTTTCATCCAGAAGTCTATCCTGCGCGACGCCGTCAATGACCTTTCTCTTCACTTCCTTGCCAAGCTCAACATCCTGGCCGTCAAGGACATCGAGCGTGACGAGGTCGAATTCATCTGTAAGTCGACTGGCTGCAAACCCATCGCAGATATCGATTCCTTCACCGAGGAAAAGCTAGGAACGGCAGACTTGGTCGAGGAGTCTCAGGCGAACGGGGCACGGATGGTCAAGGTGACTGGCACGAAATCTGCGGGCAAGACTGTATCCGTAGTCTGCCGTGGCGCCAACAGCCTCATCCTCGACGAGGCCGAGCGCTCGCTACACGATGCCCTCTGCGTTATCCGCTGCTTGGTCAAGAAGAAGGCGCTCATTGCTGGCGGTGGCGCCCCCGAGATCGAGATCGCCGCCCAGCTCTCCAAGCAGGCGCGCTCGCTGTCCGGCACCGAGGCCATCTGCTGGAAGGCGTTCGCCGACGCGCTCGAGATCATACCCACGACGCTGGCCGAGAACGCCGGCCTGAACAGCATCAAGGTGGTGACGGACCTGCGGCACCGGCACGAGCTGGGCGAGAAGAACGCCGGCGTGAGCATCAAGAGCGGGGGCGTCAACTCCAACATCTCCAAGGAGAACGTCCTGCAGCCGCTGCTCGTGAGCACGAGCGCCATCGAGCTGGCGGCAGAGACGGTCAAGATGATCCTCAGGATCGACGATATCGCCTTGACCCGGTAGTGTGTGGCCGGGTGCCTCTCGGTGCGGACCGATGAATGTATCATTAAAGAGGATATAGCTACTTGAGATTCCCAAGGCTCGACTGAGGGTGTGGGCGGGCGTGGTCCCTCGATGATAATGGATCAAGCAATGTCACGTCGTTGGCTCATGACTTAAGAGTTCTCTTGTTCAAGTGACCGGAAACCAGCGGATTTCTCCGCGGTGTGATTCGGGATGTACCAGCAAGGAGATGCCCTTACAGGGAACTCGGACTACAGTCGGCAGCTCCAACTTAGCTCCCTCGCTTCATTGAAGTGGCTGGAAGTGGGCTAGGGAGTCACAAACTGGATAGCCCTTTCGTCAGCGGTTTCCCGCCGTCGAAGGCTGGTATTGTGAACGCATAAGAGACGCAAAGGCAATTGATGTAAGAGTTTCGTGACGCGGTGAGAACGAGGCAAAACAGGCGATGAATGATGAAGAAAGTCATAGACAGGATCTCCGCAGCGCATACCTCGAAGTTTTCGATCATGGCTAAGTACTTTCGGTATTACTCGACTAGCTTATGTGTTCCAGGGCAATACGTTACCGCATTGTATGGACAACAACAGCTCCCGGTTTATTGTAGTCTTCGTCTTGTGGTGTGTCGGTACTATCTATTCATTCGATGCGCACAACTATTCCGCAGTGTGTATATCAGACATGCCTAGTTCATCGTCATAGTTCATCATCTGTTTAGTCTAGGGGTCTCTGGCGTTCATTATGCGACCACCCCCTTCTCGAGCCGGGAGCCCAGCTGTTGGAACACTTGACTAAACGTGCCGAAATTTGCTCGCCTCGGCCATGATACGCGTCCATATATCTACCAGAGCCGTCGTGGCTCATTTCCGTGACGGTACCTCTTGATGCAAAGTTAAATACGGACCGTCTCTTTCTTTGTCTGCTTGTTATCTCCGTGACGGAACCCGGGCCCTGGTGGGCATACACACGGATCGCACGGATAGGAGGTGGACGTATCCGCCCACCGGACACACCCGTACACACAACGCGCGCGCGCGCCAACGGAACGGGGTTTCTCGTGAGAGCACGTAGTTTAGTCCATAGTGGATTATAGTCTATCAGGGATGTTCAGAGTACCACAGACCGAGTAGACACCTTCCAGCCGACATCGAGTGGTGGGCAGGCTTCTTCTAGTAAACCAAGGGCCCATCAAGTAAGAACAGGGCAAGGACCATCGGAGTGGCCGTCGTCTACTATGAGTTTTCTTCGCGTTCCTCTGAGACAGAAAGAATATGCCCAAACGAAGAGCCATTGTCCTTAATAACTCTCACTGGCCCCTTTCCCCATACATCTGGCCGTGAGATATATCTAGGCATATTGTAGACAGATATGAAGCACACGGTCCGGAGAGATGCCGCACGTACACGCCGGGCCCAGGGTTGGGATCATGACGAAGTATCAGCCCGTCTACTTGTTACGGAAATCGATGCGACTAGCTAATCAGTTGCCCCGGGCGAGTGCCTGAAACAGATGGATGTCTGCGTTAGGCAGGTGGACATAATCCGCAGCGATATGCACCATGGGTTGGTGTCTGGGACTGACGGGATGATGATCGATATAGCGTTCCATGGAGGTGGCCATCTATGCCACATAGCCGTGCCGTTACGGTTTATTTCGCCGGCGAGGTGGCGCCACCTCATCGCTCCCAAGCAGCATGGGCGGGCCGCCGGGAGTGGTTACCGTCGCTCTCGCGGACAAAGGGAAGTCGTCTGTTTCCACCTCGCTCGCTGCCCTGCGCGGCAGCGACCCTACTAGGCATGCCATTAGGCGGGCAGTTTCCCTGGGAGACACGGCGGAGATGCCCGCCTGCGTTGAGTTACGGGGTAGGTAAGGGGACCTTCTGTGGCGCGAGCGCCGGCTCGCTATCTCCTGTTTCCTGGCAGCCCTGTCGGGTTTCCCCGAGGCGGGCGGGATCACGGGTAAATAGCATACACCTATGGGCCATCGGTCAGTAACCGAGGCTGTCGGCCTAGAAAGACGGGGCGACAAACATCTGGTCCCTACATCCAAGAGGCCGCTGGAACTTTGTTTTGCGAACTGTTGCGCTCGGTCAAGGTCGGGGAGCATACGGTCTCCCTAATGGCCGTCGAGCGTGCTGCCCAACACGGTCTGTCTCTATAATAGCAGTTCATTCTCTTGACGTGTCGCCCTGCCGTACTTTCCAGGTTCCGCGAATCCTCGGCTTGTTGACTGCCGCCTGATTGGAAGAGATCGTCCGCGTGGAGTGTAGCTGCTGCTGGCCTAACTAGTCAGAGCTGTATACTATCACACCACTCCACCCGTGAGCGGCCTCTGTATTTTAAACCCTTCTTATCTGCTCCTAAAGGTATTGTGCATCGAAGCTGCGGCTTCCGTACGTGCTCGGGATGTTGACGGGTAGACGGGGCTCAAGTCTTGTCATGCCATGACCGTCGTCCTATGTCGGTACAGCTCCGTCTGACTGCCTCTATGGGCGCCGTGATCCGGCCACGCAATCTGGAAGAGACGCGGAACTCGAGATCGAGGGACCGCCACGCAACCTGGAAGAGACGCGGAACTCGAGATCGAGGGACCGCTACGCAAACTCCTAGGACAAGCGATCCGGAGAGGGGGATACATGCTTTATCCTGAACAGTGTTCGGTAAAACTTGGATTGTATCTTATCCGCCCGTGTGGGTGATATCCCTACGTTACAAGTTAGGTACCCTAGAAAGCCATCCGCTTTCTCCTCTTCATCTGAAAGTCAGGGAACGTTGGGCGTGTCTTCGCCGTGCGATATACTCTGGGCTGGGCATTACCTTGCCTTTCGGTGTTGCCCGCTACTGCCCAGGTATCGTCCTCTACCCTTCCTTTTTCAGTGTCTTGTCCCATGGAAGAAGGGCGTTCACGCGATTCTAGCATTCGTATATATGCATTGCGACCGGTAGCCGAGACGGTGTTTATAACTTGATAATATAGGCCGCAGAAACCAACCGGTCATGTTCTCATCCTTACGGGTTCGAGTACGGGACAGTAGGTGCAAAGCAGTGCGCTTAAGGGGCTAACGAATGGTGGTGATATGATACAGTTAGCTCCTGGCCACGGAAAGACTATGTATTCGTGCCTGTGCCCTAGTTGCATGACCGAAGCCCTTGCAGGAGAGAGCGAGTGTTGCCACCCGTACGGCCCTAGCTCTGGTTTGGCAGAACACGTCCGTAATCTCGGAAGTCAACCTCAGCAGAGCTGAGGCTTAAAGAAAGGAGGGGGGATTTGTTACCCGGAAACAGGAAACTGATGCTGCCGAATAACCCGAGAAGAATAGGAGAAGTTTTCCAGAAGACTTCGACAGCGATGATCATAATTACCTGTCGCAGAGACAAAGGAAATTTAAGGTTCGCCCGACGAGCAGATCGATCTTCGCGGCTTCTGAGAGATCCGCTCCGAGCTGATGATCTTAAGCCCCCGTCTAGCTACACACAACGGGAGCCCTGACGATCCCCTCCCCCCCGGCCGTTTGCCATGTTCTTGATAACAATTTTAGAGGGTTTCCAGCGCTGTCACCTGGCCGTAGATCAGCACGTTCCTGCTAATCCTAACCTAATAGATTTTCCGCTCGTAACAAGTGGCAGCGGCTCTCTTTACACTATGTCTACCTAGTAGCGAGGCACGACGAATCACTCTCCCATTTTCACCTCTCCGTACTTAACGTTACTACTTACTACTCTTAGTAAATGTGACTACACATAGCTGAGCAGTAGCAGATACTCTATGATTATCGAGAGGCCAGTCAATCGGGCTATTAACCAAAAGTGCGGCCGAGACTCGAGACTCGGATCTCCAATGGACGCACTGCAGTATCGTCCCCTCCCCCCTTTACGATCTGGCATCCCAGTCCAGCCAAGTGAACGAGAGAAGAGGTACGTGGCCGCGGTGGAAATTTGGGGATAGTTACTTTCTCACGTGGCGGCATTGGAGTCTCAGGGATCGCTGTACTGTGCACGGGACCCCCGGGAGAGGCTAAATGGTACAACGCGGTACTTGGGACCCGCGAGTCAGAACCCTACCTGGTAACCGACTCCACTCCCTTGGTCGGGGAAAGAAGATTCGCGCCCCAGGCCAAAAGCCAGGAAGAGGTGTGTGGGGTTCGATGTGGTGTGCGTGCGTGTGTTGTTGCTTGGGGGAAAGGGCCAGTCATGGGCCGGGTATCAACGATGACTGCCCCCGTCCACTTATTCGAAATGGGGGATGCTATGTGTTGCCCACGGTCCGGTTGTGTCAAGTGGCGGTGAGATAGATGGTGGCGAGTAACCCCAAATGGTCGACGGAGAGGTTGCTCTCACAGCTCGAGTGATATAATGGGAAATACTAATCAGACAGTCGGGAGACTCAAAATTGATGGCGACACCTCGTGGCAACAAAGACAGCTCAGCAGCTAACTCAGACGGTAGATGCCATACATATAGTAACAGGGGGCCTAGGTAACAATAACGCATGGTTATACTCGGAACGGCCTAATGGTATGAACGGACCTACCCTACCTCTGTGCTGCCTCGACGCATGGGTAGCATAAGGATTACTGTATAAGTCAATGCGTGAGGTGAGTCATCGAGAGTGAGGTCTAATCACATTATTCTCCGCGGAAGCCTCGAGGGTCCGGCGAAGAGTCCTGGTGATGCCCCGCAAATCCCATCGCACACATGATGGGGGATTTATCGCAAAGCCCATTACGATAATGGCGCCTCGTCGCAGGAGAAGGTGCCGTCGTCTTCCAGGTGATGATATTGAACACAGTTAACGAGTGGTGACCAATGCCTGTTTCCTGCGAGATAGAGAAGGCTGACACCCCAGAGTCGCTTTGAAGTGTGCATAGAGTGGATGCAGCCGAGCTACAAGCAATGTGAATGGTGCAGGTATGTGGTTGTCCGTTGTGTACTAAGTTAGTCAAAGACGTTTTGAGGGCCATTTTGGACGACAGTCTAAAGCATGGACCAGAGCCTGCAACAACAGTTTGGCGTTTTGGAGGTGCTGAGGTTGGAGTGTCCAAATCTGAACCGTCTTTTACGGAACAGAAGGCCATCAGGGTTCTAGGGACGCCGTATCTTACGGGTCAACTATCTTAGCATATGTAGCTTAGTGAGCTGCAGTGAGCTGCAGTGCGTAGGTAACTGTACTTTTCCCAGCCTGCCTCTCAGGACGCACGTTTCCGCGGTGGAGAATGCTTCCGCCCTCCCTTGCAACTCTTTTATAGCTTGCCCGGGAACCCCTGTCATTGTCCGCTCCTTATATCGCGCTCCGCTATTACAAGCACACAAATTTCGTCATTGTGCATCCAGCGTAGCAGCAGCTAGTGACAAGTCCGGGGGGCTTTAGGTGCTTTTGCAGGTAACCATTTTCGCAACTTGGAGTCATGGCCATGTTGGCATCTCGGTGCGGCTATAGAAGCCATATGTTTTCGCGCTATAAAGGAAGGACACGGCAAGCTGACTCAAGTTCTCCTCGACGCTCCATCTCGTGCAACTACCAGTACCAGTACCGGTATCCCAGCAAATTCGACAGGCTCCGTAAGAAGAGCCTTGATCGGGATGCCCACGTCCAATGCGACGTCGGCATTCAGATGCAGTCACAGCGAACTAATGCAGCGAGACCTGGTTAACTATCCAAACCGCACTGAAACGGCACTTCCACGGGCCCAGCGACGCTACGGAAATGGCGATGCCATAGGTGGTATAGCCGTTATGGGGTAGAGCGAGATTTGTATGGGTGCGGCAATCCTAAACACTTACATGCTATGCCCCTTTAGTCGAGGACGCGTAAACGTAAAAGCTTGGCCCTCCCCGGCCCTGCTTGGCACGCCCTTGACAGAGATTCGTTTCAGTGAAGAGAGATCTTACATAGCGTCACCTTTGCTGACTGATGGGAACCCCCAGGGGCCATGCTGTGACTGGCAGGCTGGGACATTGGCATGGCATGCGGTATTACCTGCATACGCACGCGCGCATGAAGACACATGTTATCAGGGCGATCCGCCCGTCGCCGTTTTGAAAAGCCTTCTCGCAGTATATGGGCAGCAACAAAAAGAGGCCGAGGGTCTCCATGGCCTAAGGGAAGTGGCGAACTGGCTCCTTAAACATACCACCACATTTGCATCACCGTGTACGTGTAGGCCGACGCGTAGCACCGCGGGCTTTTGGTGGCTTCTGATCGGTGTGCTGCCATGGTTATTGATAGCATCATCGCGTTACCTCATCTTTTACGACTTGCCAATCGGATACATGGACCAGTGTCCACCGGTAGTTGTACAAGCTCCTCAAAGTCGTAAGCTTACAAGCTTACCCAGCGGGCAGACGCCTGGACAGCACGGGCAGGTGGTAGGACCCTGAAGATCACGCAAGGCATCCCCCCGTACGTTGTCCACCACATACGTACGTACGCACGCTGGAGGAGTCTTGGCATATTCAATGTCGAGCAAACCGAGCCAATTGTGTTTGCGTCTCCTCCACGGCCGAACGGGGGGTAAGGATACAAATTACATAGCTGTCAGCTTCTGGCAACCTTGTCTGCTTCGCCAGTGAGAATGAGGCGGGCCTTCGACGACGGAAAAAAAAGTTGAAATGGGAATATAAGAGGCAGGGAGAGGCGTCAGGCGCAGGCACCCCTCCGAGCCATGTGCGAGCCCACGACGTCATTTGGCGACGAGGCGCGGTGTCATTGGCGCGAATTATATGACAACAGCGCCCCTGCTCGTGGTCATCGGAGCTTATCATTGACAATCCAACGGTGCAACCGCCGGCTCCTGCTCGGTAAATGCTAAGACTCGTACGGCGATCCTGTACCGGCTCGCAGGATCGAAATTTCCCCTTATTGTGAGATATAATGACTACTTCGATATGAGATAACCTCTGTTGTATGCTCAATTTTGAAACGTTGCTGGGATAATCCGTGCTACTGATTGATTATCTGTGCAGTAACTAACCGCCAGTGCCGTTACTCGCCCTTGTCCGCTTCTCTCCACCTCCCCCACTCCTCCACTTCCTCTGCTTCCCCACTCCGGTATATCCGTTTCCGTGCCAAAAGATGTCATATTTTGAGCCTCGGAGGGGGAAGGCTGCCGCGATCACCTAGCTCTAATAACCAAAACTAAGCGAAAGAAAAGCAGATAAGCATACTTATTGGATAGTAACTGCGCGGTGCGCAGGATGCAAGTAGTGGTCCATAAGTAATTGTCCATGCCAGCCGCCCGAATCTTCCCCCGATCTTTCGCAGCAGATTAGGCCCGGCTGGCTTGTTCTTGTCGACAGCTTGCGACACCGCTCCTACCGTAGACCAGCTTGCCGGAAAGGTTATCGGATGGAGATCTGTATTACTCCAGGAGCCGTCTCCATGGTATGTACGGTACCCCTTGCTCTAAGCGAACCACGCCGAAGCCGCTCGGGGGTTTGGTAACTTTGGGATATCCGGGTCCGGGCCGAACTTACGTACTCCCTTAACTAACCACGGCTCTGCTTTCCTCCCGGAACGTAGAGCAGCGAAAACGCTTGGCACTCGCAATTCCCTCGAGCCGTCTAGATGCCGTCATATCTGGGATGAAATTTTCCGTCAAGTCGCCGGGTTATTTACTGTTTAGTTACCTCTACCCATCCGCTATCTGGCATGATCGGCTAGTTAAGCAGATACTTGTATATTTCGTATAAGGCGCAATATGCCGTATCTACGTCGGCGTCGGAAGGAAGTCCAACTTGTCCATTCGATATATGAATCCGCTTGCTTTTCGGCATACTGCGGAGGGTTGCAGCCAAGATACTTTGTATGAGACTATACCTCGCTAACTGATCAAGGTATGTATATACTGATCGGTAAAGGTAAACTACCAACAAAGTACCCCTGCGACATGTACGTATGCAGATGACATCCAGCCACAAAATGGAGAGTAGATGAAAAAAAGGCATCACATACATTAGCGCAGGCCGCCATGATCCTTCATCGTTTCCCAAAACGTCATAACGACGTGTGACGTTCCCCCTGAGTGTGTCGACGACCGCTTGCCCTTTTGTTGCCGCCTCTTTTTATGCTCAAACAGGAACCGTGGCACAGGCCAGTCGGCCCGTTAGATACTTGTCCCGAGCGAGGCGTTGCTTGCCTGTTAGCGACTAAAGTCGGTATGCGAAGGCGTATCTGTCTATGTGCACTGCGTACGGTAGGTTAATGGAAATAAGGGCGCCGTATGTATGTATTCGTTCTGGTTGCGGAACCTCTGAATACAGCATATCACTCGATCTCTTTCCTACGCTATAACAAGGCTTTCCACGTAGATGGGCGGTTTTATGAGCCGCGAACACGGTCCCCACTCGGTCTCTGCTACCGTACATACTTCCCCCTCACCTAAGCAAGCTAAAGCGGGCAAGGCGAATAGAGCTAGAGATCTCCATACGGAACAGTAAAGGGCAAGAGCTACGCAAGTGATGACGACCGCACCTCCGAGCTGCTAGCTTGGGAAGGGATTCCCCGTGGCAGGAAAATAAAGCAACCTAGATAGATACTATGCGCCTGCACAAATATCATACCCACCAACCGCATTAGCTACTATACTTATGGAGAATAGTGCCAGAAAAGGGGGAGAGGCGAAGCTCGAGGCGTGAATGGAGTAAGCATACTATAGTATACTCTTACTGCTAGGCACTATGCTATGCTAGTGTCATTCTGACCGCACTGATTGATTGATGGTGTGCGTTCGTGTTGTGTTATCTATGTATGGGTTTAGCAGTGTAACTTCAACTTACTACGTATTGTAACCCCTTCTCCCCCGTCCAAACACGCGCGGCCGCCCCCACGAACACCCACCAGATAGACTCTTTCAGCGTGTTTCATGTTTAAGTGCGCGTATATATGTACGGGGGAGTAGGGAGCCGCGAGGTTGGGTTGCCCCGTCGGTTACGCATCATGCTTCTTTTTAGTTTCTTGGCTTCGTTTTGTCTAGGGACCTCCAGCCGTGGCGGAGATCACAGCCCGAATCGGCAGCTGGGCTTTGGGGGTTTCAGACGCGGAGCCTGTGCGACCGGTAGGTCGAGGACCCGGTTTCTCGTTCGCTCGCTCGGTGTAGTATAATATACATGAGCGACGGGTTATACCAACAACAGTAGCTACGTAGTGGTATCTCGTGTTCGGTCCTGCGTTATAGGGACTAATCTATCTACGGCAAGTCGAGTATTTCGGACCTCGCATGCTTCATTACTTGCCCTCCCCTGGTGACTGGTTGCGTGACCCGCGAGGCCAGGGCTCGAGCTTTGCCTCTCTATCTTTCCTCCTCCCTTTCCACGCTTGGCGTGCAGTCGGTCGCTATACGAAGCCCGACAACGAGTGGTCGTCGGTCGGAAAGCCCTACCTACCTGCCTGCCTTGTAAGGTTCGGGGCGACCGGTCGTCCGTCGTGTGAATTGCGCATTAATCGCCCGGACAAGGTGCAGAAAGGAAGATTGCGATGGACCGTACTCCAAATGATTACTATAACCTAATTACGTAGCCAGCAATAAAAAGCTGGTCTCGGAATAAGGTAACAAGCAACAACACTAAATTGGTATGTCCCGGGAGGAGGACGACGGTGGATGGCTGTCTCATTGAAAGTTTTCCGGTTTTGGGTGCCCTCGGTTCAGCGCCGACTCCGCTCCTGGAACATCCGGCGCCGATCTGTCCTGTCGAGCCGGGGGACGATGCGCTTCTAGGTAAAAGACGCATAAGGGAATGGAGGGGAAGGCCGGGCACATGACTAGTGCCAGAAATGATTTGCATGAGGATAACTCAATCAGAGGTCATGGTTGAACGTGGTGAATCGATCATTGGATTACAATGCGCGGGAGTGATCGTAGGCATCTCATCACGCGAGCAATATGGGAGAGGTCTATGACATTCATCAAAGTTACTCGGCCTTTCAAAGGGTATATGCGTAATGTGGCTAATGGTACAACTGATCTCTCGCTTCAGATCCCGCTTTCTCCAAATGCAGTATTCTTGAAATGGACGTCTCAAACAAGTTCCGTCCTTCCGACCTAAGAGCAGCAGCTTCGCAGTGTAAACGAATGCATGGAACATCGCCTCAATTCCACAAAGTCCAACCGCCCGTCATCCCGAACGCCGTTTTTGAGGGTATCTCCTCGAAAATATGATCCCAGAACCCACGTATCTGTGGCCATGGTATTATTGTAGGCCAAAAGCGATCGAAGTGAAGGTATTTCGAGTGATCCAATAGACGTGCCTTCCCCCCTCCCAGATCTATAGGGCTCCTTCAATGCTTCCCGACGCTTTCAAATAACTCTCGTCGAATGTCGCTCCCAAAGGCAGCGCAGACTGATTTCAACAAACGATGCCTTTTATACTCGAACATGGAGTTCGCAGCCATCAACCCGTCATCTTTTATTTTGTTTTGTTTCTCATCGAACCGTAGAACAACGATGTCCAGTGCCTGGCCCCTTCTAAACCCGTCGTGAGACCAGCTGGCGTGACATGACGTGACCTGATATACCCGCGTATAAAACAATGATCATAAAAGATCTAATTCATAATCTCGCGCAATCGCAAATCTCATAAAAGCGAAATTGTTGGTGCATCTAATCCGAGTGGTCGTCCTGGTGGTCTTCTGACCCAGCTTCAGACTTAGTGTCGTTCTTGTGGACCTTGCGGTGTCGTCGTAGGTTAGATACAACGGAGAAATGTCTTCCGCATCCCTCGACCTCGCAGGAAAATGCTAGACGACGATTAGCGAGTTCGTCAACCACGAAACGGCTTCAGCTACCACGGGCTCGGATTATTGCTTACGTTTCTCGCCAGTGTGGCTGTACATGTGCGTCTGTAATGAACTTGGCCGAGTGAAGCGTTTGTCGCAAACTTTACATTTATGTTTCTTCTGGGTGCTCGAAGAGACTTTGGAGCTAAATTGACCCATCATGGATTGGGGTGCGGGGGGTGGTTGGGTCATTAGGTTCGGCCGCGGCAACGTCCTCGAGGTTACTGATTCAATATCGGAGCCCGCCGTCGAGTAGTCGCTAACCGAAGAATCAATCGAACCAGCGTAGTAACCACTGCCATAATTACTGGCTGAGGAGATTGAAGAGTTGTTCGAGTGCGCCGAAGGGAAACCGTACGAATCCGCAGATCCTCTCGATCGGCCACCGGGTGGGTAAAGAGCTCGAGGAGTTTCTTGGCTCATCGCGAGCATGCCTTGGCCGGCGTCGAGGGCGTCGGCAAAACTCCGTCGGTCATCATGCTGGAGTCCTCTGTAATTTATGTCAACCAACGAATTCCGGTGAGCGCGAATGGGGTCGCTGGGGTCGGGCTCAGCCATTGCAAGTGAAGGAACTGATGGTTGGGAATACCTTCGATTGTCGGCCTCCGGTGCGAGAGGAAACGTCGAGCGCATCGGCGCCGGCGCATAACCTGACATCCCGTCGTAAGGTGCCGACGATGCGGCATACGTTGCATGGACGGGAGAGGCCGCCGTCGCCGTCGCGTACGATGGCTGCTCTCCATACGCAGCCGAGCTGGTCTGCATTCGGTTCAGACTTAAGAGATCTTGTGGTAGATTGAGTAAGTCCTGCTGTTCATATACGTCGGCCATGAGAGTGCTACCTGCTGAAGATGCTGCCGTCACCGGAATGCTGCTGTACGGTGCCATTGAGCTGCTGGTACCGGCGCTTGGCCGGCCGGCGGCGTGGTGCTTCGCCAGGGAATCGATGCTGTTCAGGCCGGCACTTACTCCTTGTGAGTACATGCCCTGGCTGCCATGTTGACCGGACGAGCTCGAAGCCCACGGGTTGGTGAAATGCGGAGGGTTTGAGTAGGAAGACATGTGGTCGAAGTTAAGGGCCCCGAGTCGTGATTGATTGTCAAGAGTCAATGTCATCTCGACGAGCTGTCAACATAAAATGAAGTTCGAAGCTGGGAGGTGATTCTTCCCAAGGCTTCAACCCGACTCCGGCTTTTCTGTGTAAGAGAGGAAACAAGATTCAAGTAACCCGCTGATCGATGCGAGATCCCGAGGGGGGCGGATTCGTGTCACCCTGCCAAGATAGTGACTTGTCTTCAAAGCTGCAGAAGAAGGCCAGTCACGGGTGGTGGTGATAGTGGTGATAATGGTGGGATCAGCGAGCCTTAAGTGTCTCTGGCAGGCGGATATTCGACAAGGAAAGCCCCTTATGGCTGAAGGGAGGTACAAGCCCAGCACGGTAGGTACTTTCCAAGAACCCCAGCCGAATCGTCTGAAGCTTAATGCTCTCCAGTCAGCGGGACGAGTGGACCCAGTCCTACGCGTGGAGTGACAACGGTGAACAAGAGTGATCGACAGTTTAATATTCCGTCCTGATTGAGGCCGCGGCTACAGGGTTGGAGTGATATAATACGGTACAGGAGGGTTAGAATATCGAGCTGGTCGAACGGGAGCCGAGGATTCAGAAAATGGTGTCCAATTTGACCGTGACCGTTTTGAGACTCTACGGATCTGAGAATTGTGGAGTTTGGGTGGCTCGTGTCACGACCGAAGAGTGAAAGATCAGCAGGCGCCAGATTATCCCTCTGTTCCTGGGGCCAGGTAGAGTGACTTAAACGCTTCGAGGGCACGAATGCTGATCTACGGGGGAGCCGTTAGGACCTTTATGGTTTTAGATGCGGTAACAGAACCAGAGAGTCGTCGAAATGTATTTGTGTGCTCAGAGGACCGTCGTTCAATGTGTGTTGCCGAGGGGATTGGTGATAGCGGAAATACCGAGCAGGGCGGGCGAGGACGAAGCAGGCTTTACATAGAAATTCCCCTCTGCAGGTTACGATGATGAATTACCCCAGTACGTAAGACCAGACGACAACAGCAACCGCCAGGGGTGTACATATATATAAATATATATATGTATACCGCAGGTGTTAAAGAAGGGCTATCGGTTTCTTTCTAACCAGAATTGTCAACAATAGGGTCATAAGTGGGACAAAACCCGCAGGGCTTGCGTATGTAATGCTGGAGGCGAAAGAATACCACAACTGATATGGATGAAATACACTCCCTCGGTCAGGCAGCGCACTATGTAATATGTTACTATACAAGAAATATGGGAAACCAGGTATTGGGGGTACTGGGTCATGGAGGAAGCAATGGGCGAAGGACGGGATGGGAGAAGATGGGGTTGGGATGGATGGATGGGTGGATGGGTGGACGGGGAACAAGAGGATGGGAAGTCGTCTGGTGGCAGCGAGGCTACGGATGATGCTTAACTTCCCCTCTGAGCAGTGACCACGACATACTGGGCCAAATACCTACCGGCTCCCTCTATAAAAGATAGTGGACCCCAAGGGGTCGATTATTGCATGGTCGTAGAATGTCAGATGGCAGTGAACTCGCAAGGGCATAACCCACACACAGAGCACGTATCATTTGTCCTCAGTGTTAGCCCGAGGGCGGCTTGCCAAGCTTGTGAGCCTTATTCTTAGCCTACGCCACTGATGCGGAGGAAGTGGGACGGGACGCAGGGTCTACAAAATATTACACAAAAAGTACAGTCGTTACCCCCATCCCTTTCCCCTTTCCCCCCTTTCACCCTCTCCTGTCAGGTAGGAGACATACATCATTAGGTAGGTAGATAGGCATTTATTCGTACTCCATATATTGTTCATTAAGGAAAGCCCATTTCACTGCTGTACTACATATCTGATATATAGCCCTCAGGCAAATCATAAACCAATCCCACCATGATAAGTGCACCGTATTATGGGCCCCATGCTCCCGCTGGGAGCGACAGGTGTCTCGCAGACCAATTGGACATGAGCTGGTCGGGAAAGAAAAGAAAACTGGAAATTTGACTACGTCACATATGCAGGCCGAAGACAAGGGGTGGACCCGGGACCCTGCTAGAGTGACTCCATTCTCAGATTAAGTGATGAAGCAAAGTACCGGTACTTGGAATATGCCGGCCCTGCTGCGTGGTACGCGTAGTATGTGGGTGAAGATGGCATTCCTCGAGACTGACCTCATTGTCGATGTCGAACCAGGCCTGCTATAATAATAACGCCAACGGACACAACCTCGGCCAAATATATGTAGATATATATGCCAGGTACGAGATATTCAGAAATGAATGTTTTGACGAGGAGGCTATAGTCCCCCCTAGTAGCTGCACACAGATAACTAACTGGCAACAGTCACCGTTGTTTAGCCGACACGTCGGCTGTCTACATTAGGCAAAAATGATTGCCGAGGAGAATATACAGTATTTATGGCATTCTTTGAGGGTTCCAAAACAACGTGCTCGCGATGGAACTGAGGGTCGCATGAATGACGATATCCCTCAAGCTAGGGATTCAGACCGGACCCACTAGGCCATATACCGCCCTGTCTTGACTGACGTCGTGGCCCAGCGCCAGCGATGATGCATTCCAAGAGGTGTAGGTACTGTATGGCGGCCTACCTACCAGTTGCCTACCTGCCACTCCCAGTCCGAGATGTGAGTAGAAGGAAGCATGCAGAACCCCATCATTGCCGAGGTGGTGCTACCAATCAAATCTACGTTCACATTCACTCGAAGAGGACCTCTGCACCAATGGTCCAAAACCCAAAAGGCTAGTGCAGTAGTGCCAACAGTTCAAGCGAGCTCACGCGACGTAAAATAGCTTCATCAGGCCCAAAATCCATAATCAGGATAATTTACCACGTCGTCATTAACTCTCCGCCGCTAGAACTTTAGATCTATCCGCGGAAGCGTCGACGATGTGACCTACCCGTTTAGGTATATACGGTAATAAGTACTTATTTCTGTAAGTACGTAATGCTGATAACGGCTACGTAGGTTGCTATTAGCGGGAAGCGCTACGGCGTCGGGCTTGCGCGTTCGGTGGATCAAAACGGTACTTGACCTTATTTATACGTTGTAAAAATTCAAGCCCCAAACCTGTATGATACACAATAGCGCGCAATGGGCGAACTCCAAAACGAAAAGACGGAGTTCCCGACTCTCCATTTCGTGCTCTTAGCTCAGCGCTAGGCATATATCCCTGAGCAAACCCACAGTGTTTAGCATCCGGCATCGCAAGAACTCACGATCTCGGCTTCAAGAAAATAATTTCGTCAAACCAAAAGGTATGTAGGTATGTTTCTCTTTGGTTTCCATAGAAGGTCAGAAGTTGTAAATTGTTACACATATTGACGCCTAGCACCACAAACTCTTGGGGATGGCCTGCCTACACTTCCGAACTGAGTCACTTCAAATTCAGAGTCCCTGAAACTCAATATCACTATTCCCCGTTATTCCCGCGCCGCACTACATAAACACATTGGTTGTCAACGGCTCGGGAATGACCAGGCGCGACGCACGCCGGTGAGATTTTCGGTCGACAATTGGGATGAGGGGCGGGCTCATTGGTCCAGCAATATTGCCCGTCTGAGCTATGAAAAGCCATAAGAGGAGGCTAATAGGAATGCGTGCCTGAATCTTTCGGGAAGGCATGGAAATACGCTACACCGCATGCATTCGCCATGCTTCGACACAGAAGCCACCCTGCAGCCCGTCTGGATCCGGTCTGTCTCTTGGGCTAATTCCGGAAACCGTTCGCTGTGATCCATGTCGAAAGAATGAAGCCAAGGATCATGCATATTAGCCAATCTGGAGGAGCCTGGTCAACAACACGACCAACCTTTGACGACTACGAAGTATTCCGCACCATTGTCTCCTTGTAGATGAAAGGCACACGAAGCACAACGTTGTCAAAGCTCTTGTGCCGGCGAGGGAGTGTGTACACGCTGTGAGCGTGGTCTCACCTCCAATCCCCTTTATTGAATGGGACCGGGGCGCACACCACTGTCTAGGGGGGCCTTGGCGCGTGCCATCTTCTTAAAGGATAAGCTCCTCTGCGCGCCAAGGTAGGCTATTGAGATTTTCTCATATTAAGAATGTTCTTTCGTGATATGTGTCTGGATATTTCATCGACCAAAGTGTACTAGGTCAGATTTTCGAGATTGTTATCACTAGTGATGAAGCAGTCCCCGGAATTATTAGCCGAAACCCAGATTCCCGAGAGATGACAGCGGCGATCATTTGAGGGCTGTCACCGGCATTTCTGAAGAAAACCCAGGGGTCCCACTACAATAGCCGATTTGGGGTGGGCCGGGGAGCGGCTGTCGGAAAATATCCCCTTCAGTCGCGAATGTTGCATTGTACCCCTACAGTTCGCATCATCCGTCGTCGTGGCTATCAATGCTCGCCCTTCTCGAGATCCACTTAAGCTTCTAGAAATTAGCTGATCTACGCAACTCCTTGCGAAGACGATTCACTTGGCTCTCGTCAGTACTACCATTACCACTAAATCTATGTGACGCTTTCCTGGAGCCTCCTTACCAGGAGCACCAAAATCACAAAGGATCGGCCGGGCATCCGCTTCTGGATGCTGAAGTCTGAAAGGGGCCACTTACAGCGGGTTAAGAAGTAGCCAAGTTGCTAGGGCATGTTTCAGAAAAAGCCGATGCTGTGAATCTAACTATCCACGGTTAGCAAGATAATCTTGGTAATCTACTAATGATAACCCCAGACCCTTTAATAGATGGGTCCTCGTTGATCCTAAGCGTTAGAGACCTTTGGGTCGACCATCAGCTCATCCAGCTCCCTTATCCCCCATGTGTTACTATAGTATCAGGTAAAATATTTAACACACCATCAGGTACCGGCGGGCCGCGCTAGTAGCCACGCCTCCCAAATTAGGTGTAGCCTTTTACATGGGTCAATCGCAGGTACATGCGAAGAAGTTGCAACCCTTTTTGCAGCTTCTAATCCAAGGTAGTTATTGCCAAGTGGGTCTCCTAGCTAGAGCACCTAACAGTGTGATAAGACTTAGGCATAACACCATTAGTATTCGTACAACAACAGACTGTCTGACTGAGGCTGACTGCAGGGAGAATACAGTTGTTAGGCCCAAGGCGCGCTATGCCTCCTGATGCGCTCGACTTTTCGGGGTTCCGATACTAAGAGGAGTGGCGTTCTGTGTCTCGGTGCAACGAAATATACAATGTGGAGTGGTTCACGGCAGCCTTACGAATAGATGCTACGAAGCGATGCTACTACAGAGTATGAGAAGATGCGATGGCATGCAGGTGATCTCATACTAAGTACGCCTTCGAATCTATTTGAGCGAGGAAGTGCCGGAGGCGCGAAATGCCACGGCCGAAGCCAGGATTGGCGTACGGCAGTTCCCAGCCCTGCTGCATGGATCCCCCATGTGGTAATGTGCCCTTTCGGGTCTGGCAAGAGAGCTCCCTTGGTGACACAAGCTTATTTTGTAACCGTATCACATAGTAAGTTAATATTTTACGCCGTAGCTAGGGGCCACTTCGTCTGTAAATGTGTGTAGCCGAAACTGATCTGATGGTGGCGTTGTTTTAGGTATAGCGGCCAAGAAGGCTCGCATTTATCGTATTCGATATCTTGCCCATCCCCCCCAAGGCAAGGTCCTCGACTGCTTATCGGCTGGGAATATTACTTCCACGGTGGCTGTCAACCATCCCACACATACCGTATAATCTTTCGAAATTCGTTAACAGCTAATGCCGGCCAAGATAAGCTAACGAAGCGGATTATACCAAAACGTCGAGAGCTATCCCTTTTTTCTGAGAAGGTGAGCAAGAAGTTTTAAATAGCACTGCAAATTGAAAGGAAAAGGAGAAACTGTTCAGTCTGGGGAACCCTGGAAGTGTGGCTATTAGCCCGCATTAGCCTTTTTACGAATTTCGAGGGATAATACCTGTACTACCTATCCGTTGGCGCATATCGTTACAACAAATGGAACAATACCCGCATTAGCACTATTTGGGGGGCGAGCCTCGCATACACGAACCCGCATTGGCCACGAGGACTGTTGCACTGGGCTGCTTGGCAAGAGAGCACTACCGACTTATAACACCTACTGCACACAGGTGGCAGGTGACCCCTGGTGGAAAGAAAGCGAGAGAGGGTGAAGGGAAAAAAGGAATAAGATGATATCTTTCTCGCCCAGGGCCCTTACGACGCCGTCGATAACTCCGCGGCGCATTCATCCAACGTCCGCGCCCGGGGCGTCTGTGATGATGGATATGGCTGGCGGATGAGGCTTGCACTCGGCAAGGGCTTGACCACCAACGCCGCCGCCACCGCCTTTGCCATCTGACGCGTGTAAGTAAGCAAGCCGCGTAACGACACCTTCTTCTTTTCGAATGCGTCTACCGGTTTTAGCCATGTAATACACCTTGCTGGCAGCTTATGCCGCATTTGACATGTCCATAACCATGGTCGTAGGTACCTATCCAATAGATCGGGGCTCTAGTGATGCGGATTGATGTTGTCCCCAGAGAGTTATTGATCCCGAACCACTCTCTTACGTTAGCTTCCAACCCGTGAAGAGCTCCAATACAGGTTGACAGCCTTGATTGGGCTTGCCCCCTGGGCCATGGTAGCCCTATACCAGATCTCGTAGTCTAAACTCTTAAGAGCTAATCCAGGCGGTGCCGAACCCAGCGTAGCACCGAGGAAAGCCCAGTTCCTCCTCTATGGCGCTCATGGCGGACATGTATACATGTAGAATAGAGAGTCTTTTCGTCGGTGAGACTCTTGATGTGTGCAAGTGGTGGACTATAGGGGCTCGTAGAGAGCCATAGCGGGGAGTTCTTAAAAAGAGAACCGGGATGAAGACGGCATCATTCAGACTCGCCACGGCCGAGTTGAGCGGCCCCGTTCGACGGCACGGAAGGGGACAATGTCGAGGCTGAAGCACCTACTGTACATGCGTCGACAGAGGTTTCGAGGGGATTGGCAGGGTGGCATGCACACAACACACACTCACACACACACACACATATATATATATACACACATTCATATATATATATATATATTATCAGCAGGCGTGGTGATTTGTTAAAAGGGTGTTGAAAGGAACAAACGGGCTTTGGTGTGTGGCCCTAGGATTGCAAGGCCAAAGGAGCTGAAGGCTATATCTAGCTGCTCCTATCCCCAGTTGCAGATGAGTAGATCAGACAGCAACCAAGAGTCCCCCACAGTCTGGAGAATTGCAACACTTTTGCCGACATATATACATATATATATACTTTAGACGGGGAGCCGCAAACGATGAGGAGCCTATAATTCGAGTAAACTGTCGACTACCAACTCTAAACCCGGCGGGTACGCTGATTCACTGCTTTAGCCCGACTCTCTTCAATCCGGTCGGCCTAGGGAAGCCTCGCTGTAGTAACCTTTTTTCGCTTTATCCTAGCTTCAGGGCGCGACTACGTCCGAAGGTTCTCCTAGGCCCCTTACCCCTATTCATACCCCTATACTTGAGGGAGGATTGTGGTATACCCAATGGCCGCTGTGTTGGGATGACCGCGTCTTCTCAACGACCGCGGCCTTCTGGCTCCCTGCCGATGATAGCTCTCGTTGATCACCGGTGGACTCACTATGTAACTGTTGTATTATACAATCTGTCAATCCCGCTTCTATGCGCCTACAGACTGCCTGACATGTTGCTGAGTTGCACTGACTTACAGAATCGTATGCGTCCAATAGAGTTGGGCTGGTAGGACAACCGGACGTATGCTGTCCCCCACAAGACAATACCCCGTTTTATTTCCCTTCTAGGTAACCACGAGTGCCTTCGATCCAGTCCTGCTATTTCGGCATCTATTCTATTCCTGTTTCCCCTTTCCACCAGCCCGGACCTAGAGTGCCTCCCCGTACCCCCCGTACGGGAGAAAAGAAATAGTTCAGTTAAGCAGCCTTCTCTCCCCTATTTAGCTACGGCATCCGAAGGTCAACCGCAAATATGGTTGCCATTGGTGGCTTCTACCGTATAGGCGCTGTGTGATGGGCCTGAGCTGTGAGTGACTGCCTCATCGCGCTGTTCTTGCCTGGCCTGGCCAAGCCTACCTAGACACCGTCAAACCCCTTTGGACGTCCTGAGATGCGTTAAAATTCACCTGTTTGTTACGAGACATCACCTTGAGAAGGGAGACGTGTGTCAAACTGACGTATAATGCGCAATCACAATTCACTTAGCAGCTGGAATACATTACGTGCTGTTACGAGGGGATACAGACGTAGCTTAGAAACACAACTTGGTTGTCTCCTTGTAATTCCCGCACTATTGTACAACTAACTCCGATGCGCCAATACAACCCCCTTCTGTCCCTCGAAAAGGAACCTGGTAACCTGCCTCTTGTCTCTGTCCATCACAACACGATCGCCAACTCGCTCCTATCGATGCCCTCCTCGTTCAGGTTGGGATAGTAGGGGACCATAGCATCAGCACTCAACACGTACGCATCATTGTACAGCCGCCAGTAAGGCTGCCGCACCTTCCGTGCGGGGTGGAATAGACCGGCCCAGACGTAGTTCATCACCAGGCCCGGACCGACGGCCACCCGGATCGCCTCGATAGCTTCCACGATACGGTCGATGACGTGCGGGCTAGTCTCGAAGAGGTTGGGGTATAGGAGGTTGAGAAGATGTACCATCGCGTCCTCACAGCCCAAGCCCACTACGCCCAGGGCAATGTGCTTGACCACGGACGCCGCCGTCTGGCGGTGTACCTGATCACGGTCTATCAAGGCATCTTCCAGGAGGGGTGTTACGGCATATACGTAGTCCTTGGCCATTTCGCCGATGTACTCGAATAAGAATGAAAGGGACTTGAGCACGCCGTTCTGGACATTCAGTTCGGGCACCCGATACTCATTCATTAACGCCGGCAGGACTGTGAAAGGGGCACAGGTCTCAGCAACGATGCCGATAGCGACAGCAGTGCAGACACGAGACTGTCGCTCTTGTACTCGTAGGTTGTTGAGCAAGGTTGCTAAAACATCCTGGGGACCAATAGCCTTGGCGATAAAGCCAAAGGTGTTGTTCGCTGCTCGTCGAATACCCTTCTTGTGCGCCTTCAGCATGTCTAGCAGCTCGAAACAGATTCGCATCCATTCGCGGGCATTCACACTTTCGGGGCCGCGGTCCGCAATACGTCCAACAAGGTCGATGGTGTTCTCTTGGACCTTCTCATGACGGTTTCGTAAAATAGGGGTGAGCCTTGGTAACAAGTCACGGATTGGCGGCTGCATCTGGCTGATACCCACCACCGTAACGATGGATCGCAAGGCACCGAGGATTGACCCAAGTACTTCAGGATACTCTTCACCCAAGTATTCGTAGAGTACAACTCCGAGCTTGCCCATCAGCGCATCCTCGCCACATTGTTTCATGACCATAGCGATGCGGGAGATCAAGTCCGCAGCTTGTTGACGCACAGTCGCTGATTTGTTGTTGAGACGCCAAAGAATAGTGCTGACGATCTGGGGTAAATAAGGCTTGCACCGAGTGCCCAAAGCGTTGACGACGGTGCCAAAACCATTGAGCATGATAATGTCCTCTACACTTTGCTCCTGGAAGGAGTGGAGGATACCGTCAATCAAGCGCTCCTCCAACCTCTCGCTGATGTCTGCGGCTCCCAGGCTTGCTACCACCTTCTCCACGGTCTCAACCGTCATCTTGCGGTATGCTTCGCTCTCATCCTTTAGATTGACGACAATTCGTTCCAGAATCTCGCTAGCGCCAACCTTCTGTCCAAGGTCGACAGTAGTCTCGACAACTTGGCGGTAGTTTCGCTTGTCTAGAGCAAGTCGGCGCACCCAGAAGCTTTTGAAGAATTCGTCGAGGACATGCTCCTTCAGGTAGCCAGCAGTTACACCTTCTGTCTGCGCACACTGGCTAACAACCTTAAGAGTAACTTTCTTCATCTCATCATCAGGAGATGAAAACTCTCTAAGCAAGATCTCCATGATCTGGCTGGTGTAATAATTAGCATACTCCTCATCCATGAGTGGTATAATATATCCAACGGCCTTCAAATAAGCCGCCAGTCCCTTGCCACGCTGCTTGCGAGCGCCGGTCCAGAGGGGATTCAAGATGTCATCGAAGCTTTCGATACCGTAGGGGTTCGACGCCTCCGCGAGAGCAGCGATAGCTAAACTAGTGACAGTCCGCACTTTCGTCTGTTCATCGTTCAGGTTTGGACCAATGCAGTCCACAAGACCTTTCAGGTGAGGGAGTACGGCGCAACCCATAAGAATTGGTATCTGTTGCACGATTTTGACGCCGGTGTGCCTGGCCTGCCAGGATTTCTTGCTTCGGCAGACAGCACGGAGAAAAGGTAAGAGAGCCGGTATACCGAGAGCTGACGCCACGACAGCAAAGGCACGGGCCGTCGTGTTTCTGACGTATTCATCTGAATGATCAATATCCGGTCTCATAGTACTGATCATCGTGGCAAGCCCAGCCGCTTTACTGAGGTTGGAAATAATCTCGCGACCTTCCACGCGCGCATAGTAATCTTGATCGATGAGGAGCGGTTCGATGACTACTAGAATCTTGTGGACGTAAGGGCGAACCATGTCGTCCAGCTTGTAAAGGACACGGTCGATGACTTTGACGAGCAGATGCCGTTCTTGATCTTCCAACGTCTTCTCCATCAGAAGAGGTAGGATCTGGTTGAACAGAGGACCCGCCCCAAATTGTCTTGCATTGTCTGTAAGTTGCCGAAGTGCTGTTTTCCGCATGGGAGGCGTGCCATTCTTGACTTTGAGGAGGAGCCTCATGATTTTGCGTTCTTTCAATTCCTCAACGCTCAAGCTGTTCTCATCGGATCCATCCGTCAGCTTTCCGAAGTAAGCCATATCCTCCGGCTTGAAAAATTGCAGGTCTCCGACACCAGGGATCTCCTTAGGCATCTGGCTTGCCCCTACCCTGCCACTGTCCGGGTCTTGCATCATGAACCCGCCATAATTGGCGGGCAGGGGTGTAGCGGCACTTCTGTGGATAGGAGCATGGCCGGCAGAGTAGCCTGGTGGTGCTTCAAGGATCTTATAGCCTTGATCCGGACCAGGTAGCAAGGCGTCCAGTTCTTCGTCACTAAGAAGACCTGGTGGTGCCGGAATGTCCGTCCCGAATGAGGGCACGCCGCCAGCACCAAGCTGGGATGTATGCATGGGCGTCACCAAGCCGCTGGCCCCAATAGGAGTAGCAGACGGTGCTTGGTCCCATCTCGAGCGCTTCTTCGTGCCATCGGCACCCGCAGTGCCTGGTAGCGCAGGGGCCTGGTCCCATCTGGATTTCTTCGCTTTCGCTTCGGGCTGAGGAGTCTGCTCGTCCACAGCGGTGGTAGAGACATCCCACCTCTTCTTGCGCTTCCGCCCAGCGGTGGCTGTTTCTGCCGAATCGCCGTCCGTTTTATCCTTGTCGCCATCTTTGAGCGTCGCCTGATGTTCGCCATCGACTTCCTTGCCCTCACGTTTCGCCTTGATAGCTTGCCTGACACGTTCTTCTTCCTTCTCCAACTCTCTCCGCTCCATGACATCTCGATATGTTTGGCCTTCGCCATCAGCGCCTTCCTGGCGATTATCCTTGAAGGCATCAACTCGAGTGGGGCTAAGAGCGCGGTCGAACTGACGCTTCTGATAGTCGGTCATGCGGTCGATAACCCTCGTGCTATTCTCACCCCTTCCAGCAAATGGGTCATCTTCCTCGACCCCATTTCCCTGCGCGAACTCGTCTATCTGTGATCGCGTCGCGGTATACTGGCCGACTAGGCGACGTGAGCTGTCGGCATCTTCCATGTCTTCATCTTCTCCATCCCCGGCAGGGATAGAGGTGAGATAGCCCGCATATTTATCGGCCCCATCGCGATCATAGAGATCAGTATCGAGAGATTCGGTCAGCTTGGCCTTGGTGTCGGATCGCTGGTTGGTAGGATCAAAAGCGCGGGACCCTTTCTTTTTGGCAGCGGCGGCTTCGTTGCGCTCGCGCTGGAGCTTCTGGATGGCATCAAAGTCAGCGTCCGACATGATGAAATACTCAGTCGGCAGCAATCATGACCTTTCTTCTTGAGAACGATGGAGCTGCGGCGTAGACGCGTGCTGAGATTTCAAAATCACGAAGAAAGGTGAGAGTTATTGATGAACGTAGCTCAAATGAAGGATTGGAAGTTGATGAAAGATATTTGCTGGGAAGTCTATTCACCCAAGCCATGTGGGGCTCAGTCGCGGTGTTTTGTTACCTTGCACTAAAGTAGATGGTGGCTGACAAATATGTGGCTGGTGCAGGTCTACTGCGAGAGACAGAACGACCTCGCACGGACTTCGGCAATAAACTTGACTTTCGGATACGTCCGTCTCGCTGTACGGTCATAGATGCATATCGAAATGAGTCCACGACTGTTTAAGGTCAATCTAACTCTATAAGTATCCCCAATGCTTGATCTTGCTCTATGCCCTCTACATCTACGGACAGCCGCAAATAGATAATTTCGACCTTGTCTTAACAACTACCGGTGCAGGCTTGTTTACACAGTCTGCTTTTCGTGTTGCTGGTTGTGGTATAACAAACCGGACTGAATTCAAGCTGACATCGGACCATGGAACATGCGAGCACAGTTGATATGGACAGTAATCATGGAGATCCATGGTGATGGTCGGCTCTCATGTCAGCGTGATCCTACTTCGAATCATAGTTCGATTTGGAGTCAACGGCAGAACCTTCTCCAATCCATATGCCTATCTTATTATATCAAGCTATATCTTTACGATACCGTTGTAGGACAGCTGGATACTCTGCCCCCTGAATTCAGTCACGGCTTTGGCTTCTTCGAAGTTCAGACTTAGCCTCATCACCCGTACATTGCCTAGTAGAAGGCGTTGGTGGCAAAACATCGAGGCAAGAATGTTGGTGATAAGCGGTGAGTCTAAGTATGTGGTTGGGTTTTATAGTCAATAGCCAAGCATTCCAAGGTGTCCACCTATGGACCTATATAGTAACATATATCGTAATTAGTATAGCGTCAAGTTGGTAGACGGGCCCATAATGAACCGGGACTGCGGCTCTCCAGCACCGAGCCGAGAGGTTGGAATTATATGCTTATCAGTCATTGTGTAACACGACCAGCCCATGAGTAACCAGTGAGCCCTCTATTCAAGAGAGCATAGGCTTCGCAAGGGCTCTTAGTTGCATCCTCTACGGTTCACTTCTCTGGCGAGAGATTTCGCTAGGAGTGTTATAGGAAAACGGCATACACACATGGGTTCCGCTGTGGAGTGCCGCGAAGCGAGAACTGGACGTATCCAGAGAGTTCAGTGAATCTTGCCGGAGCTGAGACGGCCAAACAGGGACCATCTCACATACTTTGCAGAGGAAGCTATATCACAGGCGTCAAGGAAACGTCAACGTTTATCAGCCGAAGCTTCAAGGATCTGGCTAAGTATTGTCGGGTTTATTCGGCATTAGCCCTTAACGGCGGGACGGACGGGACGACCTGCTGGCTGGCGATTGGGGGTGGTCGAGCTGCACGCGTGACCTAAGTTATCTGCAGGCATCCGGAGCTAAAAGCCAACCTTCGATAAGTGAACGACTGCTTCAAGAGAAGGACAAATCTGGAGCACATTATCAAATCAGGTAGTTCAGAAGATGGAGGAACTGAGGCCCTAGGTAGCTGATAAGGAAACAATTTGAGAGATAGGCTACAGAGCGTGGCATGGTACTTCTTGAACTACACTTTGACTATTTGTATTGCCTAGCGACTCCTATAGAATCGTCACGCAATGCCAGGATTCCATATCGCGATTAGAAAGGGAATGAATGCTGCGCTAGGTGATTGCCCGATACGGAGGGGTTTCTAGAACTTGAATCGGATGTTGGTGCCGACCCCACATTTTCTCCGATATTCCGGTAGCTTTCATTGAGATCCACCCAGCTCTTCTACTTCTTTGCCAAGTAGACCCCGACGCCTCATTCAAGAAACCCACTCATCTTTCACGCCTCTGTGCTGTTACCGGTCTTGACCACCGACACCTTGTCATCAGCCAACAAACCGCCAATAATTAACGAACGATCCGATATAGGTATTCTCATTAAATACCTCCATTGAGATATGAGTCGCACCGGAAAGCTTGCCTCCGAACCTTTGCCGTATGTCCAGCCCCTCCGAATCCAGCCGCGCTGAGAGCCGGCGTATGCCTGTCATCTCGTGTAACGTTTGAATGCTAACACCATCGATTTAGAGTTCTATTCATCAAGAATCTGAAGTTAGTCCGCCTCAGGTCCTCCATGCGAAAACCTTTCCGCTTACTGACCATTGCCAATCAGCTACGACGTCGATGACAACGACCTCTACAGGCTCTTCGATCCTAACAAGGAGAAGATCGTTCGGTAGCCAATCCCCGAAGCTCATGTCGCCGTTACATCCATCGTCGCTGACGGTATCTCTAGTCAAATCCGAAAGGGCATCTCCGTAGAGGCCAAGGGAACTGCCTATGTCGTATTCTGGAACGCCGCCGATGCGAAGAACGCCCTCGACAAGCTAAATGGCTACAATTTCCAGAACAGATACCTTGTCGGTATGTGTCACGCGACCTTTCGCGATCAGCATCCCCTCGTTCCGCAGGTCGGAGACTAACTATACAAAAGTGCTGTGGCACCAGCCAGAGAAGACGCTCAAGTCCAAGGACGCGAGAGAGGACATCCAACAGCGCCGCGATAACTTAGCGCACCTGAAGGAACAACATGGTATCGCTTGACAATTAGACGGGCCTGCAGATCGGCTCCAGACTTGCTCTAGCGCAACGTCTGCAGACCCGTCTTCTTCATCCTCCTCCTCCTCCGTGTCATCCGCCACTACGATCTCGACTAAGAAGCGCTCGATTTCGGTGGTGAAGATCAACAGGAAGAAGAACAGATTAGACGAGGTCGCCGGGCACGCCCGACGAGTCGCCACGAATATGGTGCGAAGCATTCTTCCGCACAAATCCAACAAGCTGTGTATGACATGACGCCGGTACATATTCCACTAAATTTCTCTCTTCGAGTTTCATATCATAAGCCTATGGAGGCCGGAACAAGCGGTCATCTCAGGGGTTCCAACTCGCCGAACTCAAACGACTGATTTTCCTCGACTTTTGGTTGCCCCATCTAGGGTTGGCAGTCATTCTAGGTAGACACGAAACCAGTGGACGCTGATCAGATTGTGGACTTGGTGGTTCAGTGTGGTTTCTAGGGAAGGGGCATTTATGCCGGTTACTCGCGTTTTGCATCAATATCATCAATATCATCATCAGACACTCTGATAGCGATACGAGGAGGACTCAACGTTGATGAGGTTTGTTAGCTCAAATTTGAGAATGGAAGCCAAAACTCTTTTGCACCATTTTCTTGGGTCTTCAAATACCAGTGTGGTCACTGGATGCTGTTGTTCGTTTTGTGGCTTATTTCCAGTTATTGACTGACCGAGGAGGACCTCGGGCCATTCTGTACATTCCAGGAATACCATCAGCGCTCTAGCTCCTTCGACGTTTGAGCCGCCGGCGGTACTTCTGACTAACTGCTATGTTTATGTTGTAGGTAATAACCCTACCGCTGACCATCACTCCTGGCTAGGCGTATCTATGGGATGCGGCACTACACCGTGGCAGCAAGTCTATGGCAGCCCACCCGCTTGCTACTAGAATCGGATGTTCTTCGCGTGAGCCCCTGGAAAGCTTCTAATCATTCGGTTCTGGTCAACTTGGTTGAAGGGATGTTGTCCTGCCTATCCCCTTGGATATACGTACGAATGACCCGAGTCGGCTGATGCGTAGTCCGAGTGAGAAAGCAGCCAACGAAGCTCACACTTACGATAACCCGGCTATGGAAAGCGATGAGACTGTGCTCAATATCCATTAGCCGATGTGCTGGAGCCTGGTACAAGTATATACTTAACCCCTTTGGTTTATTGAGTGCGGAGCCTGGTATAATGAAGTTCATGGACTGGCTATTACATGTTACTACTTGTGTTAATTTACCGGACCGCTGTGTAATTACGTAGATGCCGAGGCAGGAAGACATAATCTATAGGAAACAGATCTTAATAGATCGGAGTCCCTTTATATAAGCCTGACCGTATACCCCCTACTGGGTATCGGATGGATACTCTAAACGTTCATATACCTAGCCAGAGCGATCACTTCTGCCAAAGAATTCGGTTTATAAGCGCCGCAGTCTCGGCTCGAGGAATGGCACAACCGTTCGGCCTTCCTGCCACCAGCCTCGGGAATTCTGCATACAGTACAGTTCCCGTCAAGCCCTTACCGATAAAGAAGTGTCGTGAAGATATCAATCTATGCTTGGCATCTGGCTGGCACGAGGTCTTCAGGGTCTAAAGCGGGTGGTGCCGTGGTGGGACTTCCGGGAGGGATCTCGGAAAATGGAGATCATTGGTACCTATGAAAGCCGTGGCGCTGCAACTAAGGGGGGTATGCTGACGGCCGGCATTTTTATTCTGTAGGTATCCTATCGTCACACTACCTACCTAGGACAGGAATCAGGCTATCAATTTAGCAAAAGCCTTGAACTCTGACAGTGGCTGTGCTACGCCTGTGCTTGGCTGGTTGATGTAACCCCACCCAAGACGTCTAATAAGTCTCCAAGCCAAGTAACGGCTGCCTATGTAGGTGCCGCAACCCGACAAGCTGAAGCTGACGGGGGAGTTTCGTTCATTGTAAGTACATAACTAGGTACATAGAAATGCTACATACATATGTACCTACCATGTAAACGTTGAGTTTCAACGGGTCTCGACCTTTCAACATCTCCCTATCATCGTGATTTCTCATTAACCACAGACTCGTATCCATCCAACATAATGTTTTAATCTTAGGCCGTTACCCCTTTCTTCTAATATACGGATTGTAGCACGTACCTACAAGTGGTTACGGTTCCTCGACCTACTAAAGCGTATACTGTCAGGATCAACCAGCAATCGGTGTATCGTCTTCGCCACGGGCGATCCTTCATCATCGCCTTCCTTGTGTCCCTCTCTCCTCGGCGTTTCGGCCGGCACCCGAGTCGCCTGACAGTTGCAGAACACGTTTACCGTCCTCGGTAGAACCACGCTGCGACTTGTATGACGATTGTATTTCTCCGTGATGCACCAACAGCGGTAGCGCACATCTCTATATAAACCCAGTGATCGGCGCCACCATCCCCCGCAACGGTAACGGCTATGACTTCGATCCTCGCGACAACCGCCACATCGTCCCTTGCTACCGCTGCGAAAGCGACAGCGACGGCAATGACTTCGGCCGGGGATTCGGACGACGGAGGCACAGGCGAGTGCCGGTTAATGGGGCCTTTCGCCATCATTGTACAGATGGCACTTGGTGGTTTGGCACTCTTATCCCTCGTATACAAGCGCTGGCGGGAGCGGCCTCAGCGGCCTGTCAAGATCTGGTTCTTCGATGTGTCGAAGCAAGTCGTGGGCGCTTCACTCGTCCACGTCGCCAACGTCTTCATGTCCATCCTCACCAGCGGCCGGGTTACCGTAAAGCTGGACCCGACCTCTGTGCAGACGACGCAGCGCCTCTTGCGGAGGGATGACGAAGGATTCGACCCAAACCCTTGCTCGCTCTACCTGCTGAACTTGGCTATTGATGTAAGTTCTAAACGAGCACCCTCTCGGACTCGACCGAGTGCCCGCTAACTTTGTGCGAGACCACGCTCGGTATCCCAATCCTCCTTGTTCTAATGAGAGTAGTTACCGGTCTTGTAGCCTATACGTCTTGGGGTAACCCACCCGAGTCGATCCAGTCTGGGAACTATGGCAATCCGCCGAAGGTCTACTGGTGGCTAAAACAGTCCGTCATCTACTTCTGTGGCCTGTTCGGCATGAAGATCTGCGTCCTCATCATATTCCTAATGTTGCCCTGGATATCTCGCATTGGCGACTGGGCGCTGAAGTGGACCGAAGGCAACGAGCGCTTGCAAATCGTCTTCGTGATGATGTTATTCCCGCTTATTATGAACGCCTTACAGTACTACATCATCGATAGCTTCATCAAGATGAAGGAGACGACCCACGAGATATTGCCCACCGAGGACGAAGGAAGACGTGACCCGTTCGACAATGCCCTCGCCGATAGTGATGATGAGAGCTCAGCCAGTGAGGAAAGTAGCGAGAGCATGAGGCTTGCGAGGACCAAACACTTCAAGAACAAGAAGTCAGGAAGGAGGGACTCGAAGGACGACCATGAGGAATACGACCCTGATAGGGATGGCGCGACGACGACAAGGGCTGGCCGGAGCCAGGAGAGAGGGGGTCTGTTGAATAAGGAGCTGGT
The DNA here is from genome assembly GCA_004155945.1 of Monosporascus sp. mg162. Taxonomy (NCBI): domain Eukaryota; kingdom Fungi; phylum Ascomycota; class Sordariomycetes; order Xylariales; genus Monosporascus; species Monosporascus sp. mg162. The sequence continues at coordinate 116,339 of QJNY01000004.1, read as the reverse complement.
TCCTCCCGAGTAGATCAGGGGCCGGAGCCTCGGCCGTTTTAGACGAGCACTTGATACGTTGGTCGCTCATTGGGGATTCCGAGCACATCCCATCCTGGTATTGCATGGAACATTTACTCGCGCCTGTTGGGATATACTGCATGGCGGGAAATTAGAATACCTCGTCACTTTTTGGTAGCTGGGAGTTTGGCGTACTATAGGTCAATACAAGTTGAATTCAATGGCGGAGAGAACACATATTTGGTCAATGACAGATGGTCTTCTCGGAAGATGGGATAGCTCCTATACTGATTCGGCCCCGACTACCCGTGATGCTGGTCCCTGTGCTAGTTATAGAACCACCAAACGATACGCGCCCTATAAAACATGACCATCACGACGAGGGCTCAGGCATATCATATATATGCTGTCTCCCCCGTCCTCCGTAGATAGTCTCAGGCCTGGCCTGGTTCTGTGGCAGGCGTCGGGCTGGTTTTGGCCATTGTTTAGCCCCTTTTATGGTTCATATCGGCTGCCCCTGAAGCTGCGTGCTCGGGGCCCCATTGTTAGGTTGCATCGTCGACTTGCCTGGTCAAGCCTCATCGTCGGCCTGTCCTGTCAAGCCGCATCGTCGACCTGTACTCTACTGAGCCCCGGCCCTCGTCCAGCCCCACGATGGATGCGCACGAGATTAGGTAAATTGGAGTGAAAACTGCCCACACCTCTCTCCGTACCTTTGTCTACCAGAACCGCGGAAGTCAGCCAAGTGTTTTTCTTTCTGGCAGGGCTATTCTTGTTCTTTTTTCTTGTTCTCGCTCTCGTCCTTGGTAAGTATATAGCACTACTATCCTTGTACTTTTCGTAGAGCACGGCTGCTTTGGCCGCATCTGCAGCTTTTGGTGAACCTATATTGACGTGTTTGCTCACAGATCGACGAGCCCAACGACAGACAACAAGACCAGATATACGCTATACAGACACGCCTCGAGATACACTTTCTCCCTTTCTTCGTGCTCTTCTTCTTTTCCCTCCTCTTCTACTTCTTCTTCTCTCTCTCTCTCCTTCCCTCTCTCCACCTCTCTCCGTCGCCGGCCCTCACGCAACCACCGCCACCATGTGCCTAGTGATCCTCCACTATCTCGGCTGCCGTCACACCGCGCTGGCGTCCGGTTTCCCGTGCCCGCTCGGCCTGGACGCGTCCTCCTGCGAGCTCCTCCACGGGTTCCAGCCGCCGATCCACGACGCCTGCCCGCAGTGCCGTCGCCAGGGCTAGGTGCCCGCGGCGGTCCGGGCGGGCCTCTGGACGCTCATCACCTACCAGCAGGCCGTCGAGATGACCACCGGCGACGCCACCGCCGCAGAGGCCCCGGGCCAGCCGGTCACTGCTGCCGATGGCAATGGCAACGTCGCCGCCGGCGCTGCTGAGGCCCCGGAGGAGGAGGACGGCGACGCTCGCTCGGACAGCGGCGTTCTGGAGCCCGGAGAGAGCTTCGCCATCACGGAGGACGGCCGCTTCGTCCTCGGCGCCGCCTTCCGGGTACCCAGCCGTGAGGAGGCCCAGCGGGATGCCGGTAACGCCTCCGGGACGGCCTGGGTGGCTGATTCGACCAACGGGGACGCCGCTGTTGTCGATGATGACTTTGTCCCGTTGATGTCTGGTGGCCGGTCCGGCGAGGGGGCTCCGGCTGGCGTTAACAACGGCGTCAGCAGCAGCGGCAGCGGCAACGGCAACGGCAACGGCAACGGCAACGGCAACACCAGCAATAGCGCCCAGGAGTAAAAAGGGGCAAAAATAGGATAATGTTCCTTAGATCAGGGTAGAGCAAGTGGAATAAACGCCGACCGCGCTTACGAAACTGATTATGCTATTCAAAACAAAGCCCTATGTGATCTCGTAGTAACCTCTTATCGTTGACTGATCCTATGCAAATATCTATGTATTAGGCCAGCAAAAGGAGATTTGAACATTCTTAAGAAAGAAGGATAACCAGTAGGACTAATAATTACCGCATTGATTGCTAGCTTGACAATATTGAAATGGCCTTGTTACTCATTTGTTTTTAGTATAGTATTTGTCTGTGTTAAGCCGGTGTGAAAGACGTTGCAGGCTTGCCCAAAGTAGCAAGCACAAGGTGTCCCATAACCCCATAATAGTTCGCATCAATATACTAGTCCGGGTGATCGGCCACTTAAGGGGGCCTAGCGTTAAAATATACAGCGTAGGGTGATCGTACAACTTATTGCTGCTCGAAGACGACACCCAACAATTCCGGCAAATATTTCCTGCGGAAGTCGTCCACGGTGCTGAACCAGGCTAGTTCCTCGTCCTGTCTATCTACTGGGTCAGGGGCCCGGGCCTCATATGGGTCGATCTGTCATGGCCCATAGGCGTCATCCGGATGCCCTGTGAAATGAGAGAGGTTCTGATAGTATCAGCGTCTTGTGAATGTCTTTGAACCTACAAAGAGAACATAAAAGAAAAAAAGGCTGTATGCGCAGCACCAGGGTCAAGGCTTTAACGGACGCCTGGCGGCTGTATTTATAACTTGTCGAGCGCCTCATAACGCAACTTACCGTGAACGCAAAAGCTGCCGCATTTGAATGGACCATTCTTGAAGGAACTGAGGGCAAGTGCGGCGTTAGAAAATGCACAATTTCTGCCTATCAGGAAGCCAAGCGCTTACCCCCTGGCTTGCGGCGGTGCTGTGCTTAGTACAGCAATAACGGAACCTTTCAGCCCTTCTCTAAAGCGTAAAGGGGGGGTTCCATGAGGAACCTCGGACCATTGGGACCAATGGCTCCCTTTAGCGCCAGAGACGCCACCCCAAGGTCTGGCTTCCTGTTGATTCAGATCCCGCAATCCTTTCCCAGTTGGTAGGCTGGCGCTGAATATCAAGAGCTGCAATAGGTAACGAGACATCCGATAGCTAAGAGTCTCGAGGGCCCTGACGTATTACACAGCGGTAATTATTAGCATGCATGCAAAATTGATGCAAGACGAATACGGGATGCTCTTTACAAATTGACAGCATCAACTGTAACAGTATGCATAGTAAGGTACAGAGTTATGCTCGAGCTGCGTTACTGTACAGCCTCAGCCCAATCTTCCCATTTTTACCTTTGCAGCCAGCCAGCCAGCCATTGATGATTGTGGAAAGACGCACGCGTCCTTTGGCTGAAATATTTCATCCTATATAACGATGTCTACTTCATCACAACCATCTCACTTGCGTTAAGTAATCCTGTCAGAATCAATTAAAATGGACAATTGCATCATACACCTCAAGCACCTAAAGTAGAGGGGAAAGAGAGCATGCAGGTACGGCTACGTTGCCGAGTCTATCATTAAACCACGACCAGGGTCTCCGCCGTCTCCCCGCCGCGTTCACCACATCTTATTCCAATCACGGTTGGATTCGCGGCGTCTTCGGCATCACCAAGGGCTCTTTAGCGGGCTGTTGAGTGCTTCTAGGCTGCGTTAGGGTCAGGGGTGCAGCGGGTACTTAGCGCTAGTCCGCTACCAAGAATTACCCGCAATTGGCAAATTGCGACTCGTTTTTTTTCGGGTCGTTCTTCATTTCTCTCACCTTCACTCCACCTTTGCGAGAAGGCTCAAAGGCTGCCACTCGGTGCGCCTTTTCTTCTCCCGAGCGTTGCGACGGCTTGCTTTGGTATGCCTTCGTATTTGATACCTTCATTTAAAGCTTACATAGATAGAGAAGTTGAATGACCTTCTCAACACTATCCTTTTGTTCTTTGCTCTTCGAGGTCGCCGCTTACTTTCCGGTTCCTAACGCTCATTGTTGGATCACTTCGGCGCCGACTTGCCTTTTACTCTCTTTGAGAAAAGCCCTCTACGATTTTTTTGCTCGCTTATCTCCCGCTGCGCGCTTCATTCTATTCAAATTAAAACGTTTCGCGACCGGCGTTACACAAGAGCCCACGACATCGGGCAACGTACCCAATTGGAAGAAGATATCAGCCCACCATTTTGGTTGTCGAGAGTTCAGCGGGCGCTACTTTGAAGACGTGTGGAACACGGTACAAACCGCTGAGTTTTGAGCATGGCCGACTGGTAGCGTCTTCGGATTTGGAATAAATCGGTTGAGGGATACCCTGAAACCCGAAACCCGGTCCATATTTCCGCTAAAATTTTTGGCTTCTGGCGCGCCGTTCAAGAGCACAATATGCCGCATATAGGTGCGGTAATGGAGCGTAGTCTCCAAGAGCGAACCTTCCGAGAAAGTCTCGTTGACCTGGTTGCGCGGAGTCTTGCCGCAGGTTTGGGCAAACGGCAGGATCCCGTTTCAGACATCCAAGGTGGCATTTCGGATTTCCAAACCGCCATTAGCAGCTGGGATAATTGTATGGCGGCGGACTTCTGCAAGTATGACGTCCGACAGCTTTGATTGCCTCGCACAGTAGCTAACAGACAACAGGTGGCCGGTGATTGGTATTATTATCCTGGGAGGGCTCATTATCCTCTCCATCGTTTGGTGTTGCGCGAGATGCCTCTGCTGTGGTCTCTCGTGCTGTTGCGAATGCTGCTATTGTCTTAAGTGCTGCGGAAATTGCATGGGATGCTGTGACCCTCCTCGACAAAAGGGCAACCAATATTTGCAGGGCCCGTACATACCTCCACAACACGATCAAGGCTATAGGTCTCATCCAAACATGACACCGGGTTACCCGCCAGCCCCTACTAAGCCCGAACCACCTCAGTACGCTGAGTTCGATGCTGTCTCCAAGAAAGACGCAGACTTGCTACCTGCTATGCCGAGCTGGGAGGAGGCGAGCTCCAAAAAGGTACTCGTCGAGGAGGATAGCGTCGAACTGGAGCCGATAAAGAAGAAACCCGAAGATGCTCAGACTTTCCAGATGAACGCTGTCAACGCGTCGCAAACCACAATTCCGAACGCAAGATCCCCTGGAGCTATAGGTCCTTACGGCCCTCCTGGGGGAATTAGCGGACCGAATGGGTATATGGCAGCTGCTAATCCCTATGCAAACCCATATGGGTCGAGCGGGCAGGCCCCTCAAGCTGGAAACCCTTATGGACCTCCGCCAGTAAGTAACGGATCAAATGCATATATGACAGCTGCTGGCCCCAACGCGAACCCATACGCACTGAGCAGGCAAGGCTCTGGAACCAGAGGTCCTTGCGCGCCTCAGGGCAGTCAAGGACCGAGTGGGTATATGGCTGCGGGTAACACCGACATGAACTCATATGGGTCGAACGACCAGGGCTACAATTCCTATAACGCTGCTAGTTACGGTCAAGTGTTCCAGGAGTACGCGGACCAAGACCAAGGATATGCCGCAACCGGTGCGATGGGACGAGGGCAACAGGCACCCCACCAAGGCTATAGCAATGCCACTTACCACGCAGGCCAGATGGGCCAAGGATATCCACAGTCGCGGACTCCGGGACCTTATAACGATGAGCCTGCGCGAAGTGGAACACAGGAACCTTATGGTATGGGACCAGGTCGTCGAACTCCGGCCAACAATGGTGGAATCGGGGGCCCTCCTAGAGTAGCTTCGCCTGCTGTGCAGGCAGAGTATGGGTACGAGGGTTTTGACCGAAGACCGTCTCCAGGACCAAACGGAGCCTACGGATACGATGACGTTAATCGAAGGCCATCGCCAGGTCCGAACGGCGCTTATGGATACGATCAGAGGTCAAATACGCCAGGTACCAACCATCGACCATACTCTCCCGCTCCCCAAGGACAGTACTCTACGGACCCAAATCAACATCCTGGATCCCAAATGCAATATACGGCCGACAGTACCCAACAATACCTTCCATCCTCCCAACTAGACTACTCATCTCAGTCCCGTAGACCTCTGACAAAGCCGTCCCCCGTAGCGAACTATTCAGACGTGCCAGCTTCTCCGATCCAGAATAGCGGCGGGTTTGACTTCACTTCTGGCTACAGCCGGCCTATGTCACCTCCTGAGCAGACGACAACTGGTGTAGATGCTTATCCCGGATATCGCCCATATAAGCCGCAGCGAGAGAGCTAGAGCTAGCAGGACGACCGGTGAAGCGTACGCTGGCCACGAAGCTTCGATTCGATACTTGGCATTTACGATTTGCAACTCGGATCTTGAGATACCCAAGTGGATGAGCACTCTCTGGCATGGTTTAAAGCCAAAAAGGCCTGGCATTGGAGAATCCTATTTATCGTTTTCATGTTGTACCATTTTCATATTTTGAAGCGAGCAGACCATACGGTGATCTTTTGTACATTAATGGACATCCTGGTAGGGTTGCAAGACGTCTCATCTTTATGATGCCGGTTAGCGATTGAATAGAGCGAAACATTGATGGCTTTGACAGTTGATTACTTGACACCTGCATATGACAAATACCGTCACCTATTCTTCAACTTCTTGGCCCGGTCCGAATTTTAACCCTAAGCTGATCCTAAGTCTCTCGAGGTCGGCCCATGTGTACGAATTCCATGGAAGGATTTGGGCGTCGAAGCATATCGCCCCTGACACGGGGCGAAGTTGGCTCATGACGTCCACCGTAGTAGAGTGGTACAGAAGCTTGCAAAATCGGTGTCACCTCTGCTGCATTAAAATAAAGTCTGGGCACAGACGATGTAAGCCATTTTTGGCCCTCCCACTCGGCGCCTTTGTCGTACTAAGTTAGGTACTCTAGTGGGTATGAAATACAATACCATTTTCCAGTTTGGAGACCGTCATTAACCCACTGATTTGAAGCTTACTTTGCTAACTAGCACCGTACAGTATCGTTTGCTTCACTTAGAGATCACTTCATCGCTACTCATATGGAAAGCCATTACTACAGTAGGCAACGAAATCGGCTTCCTCCCTGTCACCTCTAAGAACGTCTCAGCACACGGACGTTTTCAAAGTCCTGGCGCTTCTACGGTGCGTTCAGTTAAGCTTATCCTCAAAATGGGACAGCAGTAATTAAAGCTGACAAACCTAAAATATACGCAGCATTCGTAATCTTTTGCTATATATTTCCTTGCGGTCACTTACGGCTTCTGCCAAACAATATCGAATCATCTTGGACATACCATCATACGGTGCGGCATTTCGAACGGGCTCGACCTTTCCAATAAAGGGCAATTTCAAATATAAGTCACCCGTTCCCCTAGGACCCGCTTTTGCAAAGATATTAGAAAATATAGAATAAATATATTTACAAACTATGCTAGAAATCAAGCGCGAAATGAAAGTCATAGTGGCCCTTCTGTGGAAAACCGCATGATACTAACTCTTCCCGAGCGACAGCCGGTTACTACAGTACAGCCAGACACCGCTGAACACCCTGGTCGAGAATTTGCTGGCAACCAGAATAAGTTGTTTCCATACAAAGTAATCCAGCAACGATCCGTGCTGAGACCGTAGCCGAGGCGATGGCCTCGTCCATGGTTAGTTAGAGCCGAAACAGGTGTTGCGAAAGATCTGTTAACAACACTGGCAGCTTTTATTGGCTCAGACAGACCGTTGATGGAGATAATACCTGCATCAGTAAGGAGAGATAGGCCTTTTTGGTCAAAGAATAGACTAGAAGAAGCAGTACCAAGATCGATTGTTTGTAAACTGTCGCCTGTGACAGCAGACCAGATCCGGACCGTCTTATCATATGATGCCGAAGCTACGAGTTTCGAATCGTGCGAGAACGCGACCGAATTAACCCAATCGTTATGGCCTTCGAGCGTCTGCTGCAGTTCGCCCGTATCGGCTGACCAGATCCGGACCGTCTCATCGTATGATGCCGAAGCTACGAGTTTCGAATCGTGCGAGAACCCGACTGATTTAACCAAATCGTTATGGCCTTCGAGTGTTTGCTGTAGTTCGCCCGTATCGGGCGACCAGATCCGGACGGTTTTATCGACTGATGCCGAAGCTACGAGCTTCGAATCGTGCGAGAACGCGACCGAATTAACCCAATCGTTATGGCCTTCGAGCGTTTGCTGCAGTTCGCCCGTATCGGCTGACCAGATCCGGACCGTGTTATCGTTTGATGCCGAAGCTACGAGCTTCGAATCGTTCGAGAACGCGACCGATCTAACCCAATCGTTATGGTCTTCGAGCGTTTGCTGCAGTTCGCCCGTATCGGCTGACCACATCCGGACCGTTTCATCGTTTGATGCCGAAGCTACGAGGTTCGAATCGTGCGAGAACGCGACCGAATTAACCCAACCGTTATGGCCTTCGAACGTTTGCTGCAGCTCACCCGTATCGGCTGACCAGATCCGGACCGTCCTATCGTTTGATGCCGAAGTTACGAGCTTCGAATCGTACGAGAACGCGACCGAATTAACCATATCGTTATGGCCTTCGAACGTCTGCTGCAGCTCACCCGTATCGGCTGACCAGATCCGGACCGTCTTATCGTTTGATGCCGAAGCTACGAGCTTCGAATCGTGCGAAAACGCGACCGAATTAACCATATCGTTATGGCCTTCGAACGTCTGTAAACATTTACCCCAATGCAGTTCTACTTTTGGGTTAAGAGATATCCAGGTACGAAGGTTGTTTTGGAACATGTTACGTATAACACTGTTTTCCGGCGCAAACATAAGTGCTGAGCAATATATTTGGAGGGGCGCGTGTTGTATTATTGACACGTTCGCAAGAATAAAACGTATAGCATCATCGAGGAAGTATGATAATTGTGTGCAGCTTCCTGCCTAAGTCAAATTAGCAAATTAATACCGTAACACTCGGACAGGTAGTAATGTACTTGGAAAAGGGATCGCAATGTTTTGATACTTTGAAGACTTTCCGAAGCCCTTCCTATAAGGCTTAACGCCTCTAGCCAGTGGAGGAAATGTCGCTTGAGGAAATCGTGGACTTGGTTACCATCATATATGTAGTCCTCTGCTTGCTGCATATGATAAACCCAGTACTGACATGCATACTGGATTTCTGGTCGTAGATTGTCGCTTATCTTGTGGGGGTCGATAGATGAGTAGGGGGTTCCCGGCCATTGTATTCCGCAAATGTCTGTCCGAAGAGCTTCATCTTTATCCATTACGCGCAGACATTGCGCAGCCAGCCGCCTATGGGTTTCCTTCTCGTTCACCCAGAACGAGTTTCTGTCGCTCTTTTCCGGGTCTAAAAGGAACTCGCGAAACGAGAGGTGTAACAGCCTGACAGGTGAGCTTGACGACGAAGGGACATCCAGCACCGAATGGAGTAAGTCTAGTCTATCGTCGACAGTATCTTGCGCCATATTAAGCATTCGCGCTAGGGCCGAAGTTGAGAGAGGGCTCGCAAGAACGACGATCGAGCCTACAATATCCCGAAATTCTTGGAGGGTCTCATTTATTTCCCGACTGGAGAGACCGACAAGCATTTGGTCCAATACGGGCAGATACGTTGCATCTAGTTTGGATTCATGACCTTTGATTCGATGCTTCAGAATTTTTCGGAGTTTTTTGTCAGGGTTGCCGTTTTTGCGATCGGCGAGGAAGCGGCAAGCTGTCGCAGCGAAAATGAAGAGGGGAATGGCCATCTTTACAAGAATCTGAATATCCGATTGTTCGGGCCAATTTGGCGATAGTTGTCTGTTTTTTGGCACAGAGCAATTAAAATCGTTTCTGATCTTTGTAAGCTCGTGCTTAAAGTACGTGGATAGGTCGTGCTCAATTACTGGTTCGGGTATATTTTGAAGAACCAAGTCTTGATAAGTGCCCTTAACAGCGATAAAACCGAGACGAATAGGCAATTCGGGCCGGCTGGTGACGAAGATGCGCAGTCGTGGAAACTGTAAAGTTTTAACTCGAGAAAAGAGATGAATGATAGTTTTGATATCTTCATCTTGTTCGCATTCATCTAGAGCGTCGACAACAATAACGAGCGCATCAACTTTCCAAGTAGCTTGAGGAGGTTTCGATACAGGCTCGAGGATAAGCTTCTCGAACTGCTCCCGCATCGCCTTTCCAAAAATGGCAGGGTCAGCGTCGATGGCATTCTTGACGTACGGTGCAAGGGCCGGCACTCTCTTAACTAGCTGAGCGGCGATCGTAGTGAAAAACTTGGATATCCCTCCTCGGTCACCTTCGCCCCTTTTGAAGAAGAAGCTGGCACCGAGCTGGCCGCTCGTAGAGAAGGAATGTGCCACGGTGCGTGAGATGGTTGACTTTCCTGTGCCAGCCATGCCGTTCAGCCAGAATATAGCTTCAGTTTGAGGGTTCTTAACCCATCTGGAGATATCGTGTAGAAGTTCGACTCGGGTGTCTTGGAGGCATATCGGATTGTGTTCTTCGGCGTGAGAATCGAAGGCTGCTCCTTCAACGACCGGGAATTTATCGAGCACCGTCTTCTGATCCATGTCAAGTAGAATAGCACTGCGTTATGTTCCCATTAGTAGCCGTCAACAAAAGCAAAGAGGGATAGAATTACTTACGCTTGATCCACTTGCAGACTTAAAGAGATCGTTTGCGTACATCGTGCAAGATCTTGTATTGTTTTTTCGACGTCCTTGGTTTTGAATGGCCATTTTAAAGCACGGAACCCAAATTGTTTCATTACCTGACGTCCTTTGCTGGGAGCTAATTCGTGGTCCAGCCTTTCAAGCCGCGATTGGCTATCCTTAAGAGTGTCGCCTAGGTTTTGGCATGCTTGGAGCTTTGCTCCTCTGTGACTATTGACGAGGTTCTGAACCTCTTCCGAAGTGTTCTTTAGGCGGATAACTTCTTCATGGATCCGTGTGATATCTTCTTTAGCATGCTTAACTTCCTTGGAGTATTGTAGGCATAGAGAAGCGACTTTGGCTGATAGTTCAATAACTGCGATGGCACTCGCAGCGATGCCGAGTCCTTCAGCCATCGCAAGTTGGGCTGCGCGGGGATGCCAAGCCCTAACCGGCACGACGTTCGATAAAGTAGCGGTTTAGGAGCTTGGAGACGATAACTGTAGTGGGAAACGGTCGGCGTGATGTTCGGTAAACTGTTCGTCTGCTCGTGGTAGGTATCAGTTCACCCAGAAGACTTCGCGGTCTATTCGAGTCCGAAGGGACAAGGCAGAAATCCCCCTCATCGATGTGGTCCACCGATGAGGCTGCGCCAATCACGGGATCTGCAGGTCCACCCAATCAAACATCTCGCCTAAGGCAGCAGACGTGCCTGCTTGCAAATATCTCGGCCGGCATGAGAATGTCAACGCTAATCATTTTGCTCATCTTCTAGGGCATAGTTGCGGATTGGTGTGGCTTCCACCCGGTTCGAAGAATTTGAGCGGGCGAGAAACGCGGAGGACCTCGACGTTTGGAAATGTCCATATTAAGGGAGAAATCGAAAGAAAACTGCGCGCCAAAGGATTTATACGGAAAAGCGAGCAGCTAACAGTAATCGTCGAACACTGACTATACAGTTACTAAGTCGTATGGATATGTCTTGGGGGCTGCTAAGGAGGACGCCGATTTTGTTACTAACTGTACCAATACGTGACAAATTGCCTTATGGTTCAGCGCCCCATAAGGAATAACCTTAAATAACGCCACGATGACGGTGTCGACCCAGGAAATAGCACCGTAAGTCTAAGTAATAACCCACTAGAGTACCTGGGATGACAAACACGTAGAATGTCAGCGCCAAAAACGGCCTACATGATCTGTGCCCAAACTCTATTTTAGTGCAGAAGGGGTGACCCCGATATTGCAAGCATCTGTATCGCGCTTCCAACCTTTCTATACATTCTAGTTCAACAAAATATATGGATATGCCCATGTTCTGCCTGCGTAGTTGCAATGCTGGGGCCGCGTCATCACGCGGACCCGAGTGGCTTCGGCAATGGGCGGAATCACCCGCTTGTCTACGCATTCGATACCGCTAGGGCGCGGCGAGGAGTACCTTGATGGCAACGGAAACTTAACATTCGTCGACGGCGCCAAAGCCCCCTTTCTCGGAAGAATGGCACAACAGCCTGTAGAATTTCCGAGCTTACGCATCTCCTCCCTTTCTTTGCACAAGACAGGTCCTAATATCGACTTACTCTGCGCGTGCGCGGCCCTTGTTCGTACGACGGTACCCACCTGGAAGTTTTATTCGTACATGCGCCCGAATGACCACGTGATCGTGGTGACGCGAACGCGGTGGTGGCGCAGCGCGGGAGAAAGACCTTACGAGACCAGTCAAGGCAGGATCATCAGCTTATTTGTGTGACATGGAAATTGGGCGCACGTCGCACCAAAATCGGGCGACTTGGTCACAATGCGATGCCACGTCGGATATCGGCTCTTCGTCATCCGCCAAGCTCCGTTGCCAAATTTCAAGCTCGCAAGAAACTCGAGGGAAAGGAGGGGAAACCCGTGGGCACCATTTCTCGCGGTGCGATCATACATACCTAGATTCACCTGTGTACTGTATGCAGTTGATTTAACTCTGGGGATATTCAGTACTGTAATTGTTAGGAGAATGAAGTTCTCGTTATCATTACCAGGTCAATTACTGGTCGTCATGACAAGACCCCGTCCGTCCGCCCGTGGGATATCACATGTGTTCGTCCGTTTTTGCCCCAAACGCCATACGTGAACTTCTCGTAGGTCCAGATCCATCTACCTCCTAACCATGCCAAACCTCTCGCGGTCTCATTAGTCCAGCTCCATTCCAATTAGTGGTTGTCCTCTGTCACACCCAAACATGCCCTATCCAGCTTAAGGTCTACCAGAGGGAGGCGGTCCAGGAGGAGGAGCGTAGTCGTTCGCTCCGGTAGGGGCGTAGGTATTCTTAGGCTGCTGTATGCCTTCTTGTTGGCCGTAGTATCCGTTGCTAGGGTGCTGGGAGTGCATAGGGTAAGATGGGCCCTGCGGCGCGCCATACGCGGGCGGGGGTTGGTGGTAGTTGTTGTAAGCATGAGCATTGTTATGCTGGGCGTTGGGTGCGTTCCCGCCCACCCAGCCCATGCCGTACATCGGTCTCAGTCCTCTCTTGCGGCGACGCCGCGTATTGATGCAGCTGGCCCCTCGTTAGATTGGTTGTTCCGCAAACTGGCAGGATATATATATCTTTAACCGCGACGAGTGTGCGAGACTTACGCGAGGATGAAGAATACGATGATGCAGAAAATAAGAAGTCCCAACAAGATCCAACGACCATAGTAGGACCACCTGGTATAGCACCGTCCGCGGCTGTAGACGGTTCCATCCGGGCAGACTCTGTACTGGCGTGCGTTCAAGAAAGGCGTTTCCATGTCTAACATATTTGAAGGCGCCATGGCTGGAGGATAGATAATCTGAATTTACTGTAAGTCGTAAGTCAGATATGAGAAATACTTACGTTGGTTAGGGAGTACGAGGGTCGGTTTTCTTGGTCGGCAATAAAAGAAAAACTTACCGATTAACTACCTGGACCTGGGATATAATGATGACTGGGTAGGCAGTGACGTCACAAGATTGATCCCGGGTGTTTTATCGTGATGCAGAAGACGTAAACAAAGCTGTCGGTAACCGAAAAAAAAAACGAGAAGGGGGCTGGAGTAAGTTGGCAAGACGCAGTATGGTTGTCCCGTCTGACAATGAATCAATTGGACGAGTCGCTCCATTCTTTATCAAGAAAGAAGGGATGCGATGACCTTTTACGTACGTTGGAGACCAATGGTCAGATTCGTCACTGCGTCATTCCAGCTTGTATGCATGGGGCGCAGCAGGCTTTACCAATTGTAAATTAGCAAACCCACTAAAGTATTGTACATCCGTGAGTGCCGAGAGAAAGTCTACCTATGTATGTAAAAGCGGGGGTTCTTGGCAGTGTGGCTTGGCCATAGCAGTCAGTGTCAACGAGCCTCTTTCTTGGCTTATATAAACAAAGTCAAATGAGTGTATCTGAATGCTTTCCTCAATTAGGGTATTGTTATCCGATTCTTCATTATTTATCAGTCTCTCTTCATTTCGAATGTTGGATCTGGAAGCATATCTACTTCTTCGTATCACGGTGTCCTGACTCGAAGCTGGCCATCGAATTACGTGAGTACATGTCATTTCTAGGTCCACTCTTAGGGCTGAGAGAGGTATGCTTTGACTAGAAATGTGGGCTCGATTCACATGTAACAGATTGCGGTCTTCTTCCTCGCCTGATGAGAAACGTATCAGCTGTTTCTGACCTCGTCATTACTCACCGGGAAAATGATAGATAATAAACTCCACCGCCTTCGAGTGGATTTATTGAAGAAGTCATAAACATCACAATGCAGCACGGTGGCTGGTTATGGATACTCGTATGCTTCGGAGCGCCTTTGGAGAAATTGCCGCAGCTTCGGCTCCAAAAGCTAATACTGTGGGTCCGAGCGGTTAGATCAACAAATTGGTCCTAGACGCAATTCCTTCAGCCACTCCGCACCTTGGGCCCGGGTACGGCGTTGTTCTGGGCTGTTAGCCTATCTTTGGAGATGCCTTCAGGGGGTGGTAGAACTTACAAATATCCCCCTGCGTTCGGGGTAATAGACTCGACCAGCAACCTTGTCAGAAAGGCCCGGATCTGTGGCAAGCTTCATGTCGGTGGGAGAACAAGACCATCGTGAACAAAGAGCGAGGGGAGGGGAGGATATACCGTCCCACGAATAGGCCCCGGGGAACTTGACGAGATACGCCTCGCCGAGTCTCGCGGTCCCCTCGCCCTCGACGGCCAGAGCCGCGCACGTGGGGTAGAACTGCGGCGGCCAGAGCTCGGTCATCATAATCTCGTGGCGGACCAGGTAGTTGCCACTCTTCAAATTCCGGTGATCGCCGCGGAGAAACCGTGCGGCATGCCGCCGTTCAAGTTGCCAATCAGATGGCCTTGGAAGTAGCCGGACTAGTCGCCGAAGGCGTGGCCCCGGCGCAGACCCTCCTCGGCGATCTTAAACCACAACAGGAAGCCCGCGTCCGCCACCAGCGTGTAGTCCCCACCGCAGGCCGCCCGTGTATGCCAGCGCGGAGCCGAGGTCATTGTGCCAGAAGAGGCACATGCACCGGAAAGTCATAGCTGTGGTCCTCCGGGTATTCGCGGTGTTTGTCCTCAGGGTTGCAGTAGTACCCCAGTTTCAGGTCGTTCCTGGCGCAGTCGTTGTCGACGGTGCCGCCCGCCTTTGCGGGGGCGTGGTACGAGCCAGGGACGGCCTCACCGTTGTGATTACACGTCAGGTTGGGCGAAAGCGGATCCTCGAGCGGCAGATAGTGCCAGCGGCGCTGGATGAGACCCCGCTGGCCCTCTGGAGGCTCGAACCACTTGTACCTAGTTCAGTGAGCTCAGCACGCGAAAGGATGAATGGGCGATACGCTGTGATGAAGCACTTACCCGTTGAAATGTGACGCCGTCTGTCACGTAAAAATAGACGCTCCCATGAGCGCTGACCTCTCTAGCCCTGAGCGCGAAAGGACCGGCGAGCAGCCAGAGCTTCATTCCGGTTTCGTGTACAAGTTCCCGAGTGTAGATGTGTTGAATGGCTCACTGGTCTCGATTCCAGATCCACCGCTACCTTTTATATCCCAGGCCGGCAGATGTCTGCGCATCCACCGTCGTAGGATTGCCTCTGTCCATGGCTGTAGACACCGCTTTGCAACTTTGCTTCGCGCATGAGGGTTTTCCGCTATACCCCTAGTAAAGGCGACTATAGAGAGTCCTCCTCTTCACAGTTGGGGCGGCCTGTTCCATTACATGTCAAGATGCTGGCGAGGAGACTATGAGAGGCGCCGGATGTCCCCGGAAAAGTGCGGAGAAACGCAAGCTGAATAAGATAGGGCATTTTCTGCAGGGGCACGCGCGGACGAGCTGATGATCCAAGGTAAATGGAGGTGCTTTCGTCTTCTTCAATGAATTCGCGGTTTGGGCCATTCGAGAGTTCCGGCCCGCGACCGCCCCGTCCATAGGCAAGAACTCCTGATGCAAAGCTAGAGAGGAGAATCCCTCCAAGAGTCGCACCGAGGCACAACTGCCGTTGCTTCTGCAGCCCGGTGCCTGGGCGACGGGAAAGAAGATCCCCCGCTCTCATGTTTCGGGCATGCTCCCCCTCGGGCGTTGCTGTCTCGAGACCTGCCCCCTTTTACGCTCTCTGATGAGTAGCCGTAAAGGAGACACTGCGAAGAGGATATCCGCTGGGACGGTTCTTACGCGGGCGGTCCAAGAGTGGTTCACACGCCAAACTATTTGGTGGCAGATGCCGACTATCAATCAGATTTTTGCGAGGAGTTCCCTATACCATGCGAAGTGATTTATCACTCGCAGCCGAGAGAAGATCATTGGATTGTTAATTCGAAATCTTAAGAAGAGTGAGGTGTTGTTTGATAGGGGACAGGGTTATGTGTTCTCCCATCCCCGTGGCTACCCTCCCATTTACCCCTTTTAGTAACTAGTACGTATTTACTCAAGCATATGTAGATATCTACAACGGTATAAGGCTCGTATTCCGTCACCTGCATCGGTTCGTACCATCGAGGATGCCGTCGGCTAATGCTTCATTATCATATACCTAGATGAGCTATTCCCCTTAATGCTTCATCTTGGGCCGCTAGGTACCTACTCAGTCAGGGAGTCTCGGCGCCAACAGTATTTAGTGGTTATGCGTAGAACTCGGTCGGGCGATTTCGCCTGCGTTTGAAGCAAGCGCTTAACTGCCAAAGGCCCATTGCCTGCCTGATCGACATCGATAGGGCTTACCTGAGTACCCACGTTTTCTTCATAGGGATGCTGCTTTGCTTCGTTTGGTCAGCTATGCGATTCTAATCGCACATATTATTGTATTCTTCCTCGCTGAGCGAGGCATATGGGATAAGACAAGTCAATGGCTTGTTCCTATGAACCTCGTGATGGAATGCTAGACACAGCTAGCCAGGTCTTCATTGGAAGACCCGGGCGGCGAGGGATAACAAAATCGCACGCACGAAAGGCGATTCGTTAAACCTCTTGTCGAAATCGTATTCCTCAAGGGTAGGTTGGGTAGGGGGACCATGTGGGAACGGGGGGGGGGGAGAAAGGCAACCCCACCCTCAGCTCTCCCTCCTCACAGGAAGCCAAGGACTGGAACCCTGACATCGGTAGCAATATCTGCCTGACTCGAGCCATCAACGTCTCACTTGACCTATTGTCTCGGAGGTACCTCATATGCGATATACCTTCCTACCTTACCCAAGTAGATGGACGCAAATCCATAAAACTCTTGTGAGGGATTCGGAGATGGAGTACTTCACGTCATTTACCTATTAGGCCGGTAGGTAGGTATACTCAAATGCGGGCGGGACTTCGCGATGCACCAAAAATAAGAGACCGCGTACAAGGTAGCATCTGAGTAGCATTCCTATCCAGGTGGCTGGCCACCCGGAAGAAGAATGAATGCTAGACAGACCACCTGCAGGATTAGGGTTAGAGATGGGAGCTTGAGTGTGCGGTGCGGTGCGCCGTGAGTCGGTGAGTGTGAGTGAGTGAGTGAGTGACTGGCTGATATGTGATGGGTGATGGGAACAGCAGATCATGACCAACGACTGGAACGGAGCGGCGGGCGGCAGAGGAGGAGGAGCGTTCAAGGGTTCTCCTGCTGCGACTAATGACGCGACGCCACGTCAAAAATCTCCGTCGCATCACCGCATCGGCGTGTAAGTCCAGCCCAGGTAGGCATGTCTGAGGTCTGTGTGCAGCCCATTCTTCCCTCGAGTACTTGACTGCTTCTTTCTCCTGTGCCCCTTCTCCTTGTGGCCAACTATTCATTTTTCTATTTCTGTTCTCTTTCCCTCCCTTGATTTTCGGTGCCAACTTTCGTTCTTGCAAAAGTCCGCAGAGATACGAATAGCGTGCCTATTATTGTGGAGTATATTTATCGAGCGGTTGCCAAGCGTACCAGCAGGTACCTGGTAATGCTTTTAGGCCTTACTAACATATGACCTTGCCGCGGGTGAAAAAAAAGATAAACATACTCTCTTGCTGCTCTACTCACTCCACGGCTTATTTCTTATTCTCCTTATGCGCCTACATTCTCCAATCTCTCATACGGTCAGATAGTTTTCGTTTTACCATGGTTTAAATTCATCCATTTCCAGATACTGTCGCAAGAGTCGTCAATTTCATCAACATGCGCCTAACTACATCGATGCCTCGTCGCCTCCCCTCGTGGCAACCGAGCCATTCTTCTGAGCCTGCGCAGCTTTGTTAAAAGGTCCAACCAAGGGAAATCGTTGTGCGAAGTGGAACATCCCAGCTCACATGCCCTTCAATCCGATAACATCTGGGCCCGTACGGTTGTTCATGCTGCCCCAGTTCGGATCAACGCATTAGGAAAAGAAATACCAGAAGGTGAGTTTCTGGATCTAGGAGAAGCACCAACAGCGTGACTCTTCTACATCCAGCTCGCGAGAGAAGTTTTATATATTAGGTCGTCGCCGGCCGAGGAGTGGAAACCATCTTTAAGATACCTGGATATCATGAGCGTCATCAAATGCATCAAATCTGTTGCGGAAATCCTTCGAAAAGGTCCTCGAGGTCAAGCCAATGGCGCCGGACTGGCTGACGGCGGAACAGAAAGACAAACGAGGGTTTTGGAGGAGTTGGTCTCATCTGTTCGCCCACTTCATGAGCCACTGTATCACCGCTTCAAGGTTGGTTTCCTCCTTTGCGCTAATACCGTAGCAGGAGACCTCCCGGTGTCCTATAATCTTTAGATCCAGCGCGTCGATGAGCTCGTCCACGGTAAGCTTATCCGGAAGGTCAGACTTGTTGCCTAGCACAAGGAGGGGAATCCCTTCGAGGCTCGGTTGCCGCATAAGGGCGTGAAGCTCATCCTTCGCTGCGGGAAGCAGATCTACGTCCGCGATGTCGACGATGAACACTATCGCATTTACGCCGCGACAATATCTCTCCCACATTGGTCGAAAGCGAGGCTGTCCTCCTAGGTCCCAACACTTGAGCGTTACATGACCACGCGTCACTTTTTTCATGTTAAAGCCAACCGTGGGAATGGAACTGCGCGAAATGTCAGCCGATGACACCCTGTGAAATCAAGACCCGGACCGCGCGACGGCAACGTCTACGGTTGAAGCATTGACGGGGGACCGCGGGAAAGGGGTATCGCGCTTACTCGATGGCGAATTCTCCACCCTGACGACGAATGCGATATTAGCTTTAGCGAAAGTGGGAGCTTCGAGAATGTGGGGCCTTACCGAAAGCACTCGAAGTAAAGAAGTCTTGCCAGCATTCTGCAAGCCGATCATCGTAACATCCATCTCCGTCGCCCTTTGCGCAGGCAAATGTCAGCATGCATAAATAAGCCAGGAACTCGGCGGTGGCTTGCAGATCAGTGATGTGCGCCCGGTGGTGAGCTTGAGGCAAGACACCGGCGACCCCGCGCTAAACGTGGTTTTGTCAACTCACCAGAAGGTTCTAAGCAACCAGTCGTACACCTTCCGAAATAACCCTGCCATGATGTCCAAGTCCAAATTGAATGTGTGATGCCGCTAGCGGTGAAGTCGCGAAGTTTCAGTTGCAAGGTTGATGAGGAAGAGAAGAAAGGAACAAATTCGCAAAGTTGCGCAAAGCTACCTCGGGTGATGCAGAAAACGCGGTGGAGAGAAGCAGCGAGCAAAGGTCTCAACCAATGTTGTTAAATAGTTGCCGCTCAGACTCGCTTTGCTTGTTTGGTCAGATTAGGAAATGGAAAAATAGGCTTGTCTCGTATGACAACGGACTGCAACGTCCTCGTAGCGCTCGCGGCGGGGATGTGCCGGCCTGGAGCAGATTATGATTTTTTTGGTGACTGCGAGAAAAAGGCCTCTGCCGCCGGTCGTGATAATGTGCACCCAGAGACGTTGGATGAACGAACGGTGACGGGGGTGTTTGACGGAGGGTGACAGTTCCCCACTAAACTGAGGATCACACAAGCAGGCGCAAGAAGATGCCCCGTGCCCTCAACTTGGGGAACTGGGTACGTGATCAAAATTGGGAGGGATCAATCGTCTAACCTTGCATCTGACAGCGGTTAGAGGGACTGGGGGTTTCATTCGCTAGATATCTCTTACCAGGCAAGACCAGGCAGTGGAGTTTCGAAACCCGGCGATCTCAGAGAACAAAACAAGATTAGTCGCCGGAAAACTAAGCGAGCGGGACGAGAAGGGTCGGCCAGGCGGGAGCGAGCGGTTGAAGGTCGTTCGGCGCTGAGCCAGACGGTAGTGGACTGGACTGGATTGCTTGGTAGGAGGAGTTTGAGGTTGAGGGGCCGGCTGCAGCAGTTCCCCAAGGCTCAAGAACGGCTTGAGGGGGTCAAGGTAAGTACTACCAAAAAAAGGGCTCGATATCGCCAAGATGTTCTAATGTGCTAGGGTACGTGGGCAGGTATTTGAACTCCTATGTAGGTAATAAGGTACGGTGTGCTGGGTTGGTGGTAGATAGATTTACCTGAATAATATGTATGTAGGTAATGCAGAATCCGCCTGGTGACCCTTTCGGTGCGTGCGAAGTAGGTAGCTACGGCTGAAAGTGTCCACGCTCACGAATATGTTAATGCTAGGCGGAATTGACAGAAATCACAAGGGGATGCAGTAGGTTTATGCTGCCTGCTGTGAAGCGCTGCAGGGTCGCTAATCACCGTCTCCTCTTCGGGTCTTGTAACCCCAGGATTTTAGCTCCCGAGCGCTCCAGCTTGGGGGCCGCTCGCCGATTTGAGATCTGACTCCCGCAGAAACTAAGATGATGAGGGGTACTGTAGTAGGTACTCGTAAGGCAATTCCGATTATTGCTAATAACTGTTATTATACCAACCGTAAACTCGGGCTTGACATTCAAGTTGGTTAGGCAGGGAATGAGTTCTCTTCCGAGGTTCTTGAGTCCTGCGGTCATCTCTTTGAAGATGTACGTTTTTGTGTGCTTCCACACGATTCCTTCCCTGCCCCTTTTTACCTATGTCTCTCTATTATTGCTCAGAGGCGAGACTGTCGCTCGCTCGTCCAGGTTGTACAGAGTCGGGCCAACGACAAGGACTGGTACGGTGATGCAATCAATCCAATCCTCGGCAACACTAACTGTGGCCTCGTGGGGCGGGGCGGGCTGCAAATGGCAGAGACCCGAGAACTAGAATATGCACCTTATATAGTTAGGTAGGTACTAAAGTTTGCAAGGCAGGGAGATGGTTGATAATGGTAGGCTGACGACGATCGGTTTCGGACCGTCAGAGAGGTCTGGAGCGAGTTTGCGCTTCCTGCTAAAGTACGTAGTAGAGGCAGATAGCGACGATCCCTGAGCTTGGAAGGGCGAACTGCGGGAAGGGTTATATTCCCAGGTACTGTAGATACGCACATACATTACATAACATGACTGTGGGTAAGGTACGCATGAATCTATCGGTTTTCAGTCTACCTTATACAGCCTGAAGATGCCGATCCATTTATACACAGATAGAGATATATCATGGATCAGCATGTGGTGTGTAAGCCACATAGATGTACCTACCTACATACCTACATGGTCGTCAATGTGCATGCAATAGATCCTGGCGGGGCTTGTGGAGGCGGGCACGCCTATCTGCAGGTTGGTAGCTCTTAAGCACCGGGATTGACTCGACTTTGGAGCTTGAATCCTACCTTCCTACATGCCTACATACATGGAGGCTTGGGTAAGCAGGTATGTAGAGCCAGACGAGAGGCAGCCTGCAAGCACTCGAATCTCGGATAATGCAGGCATCATGTATATGCACGGCGGGCAGATTGGGCTGCAAAGGCATTGCGGAAGCCACTGCAACCTGTACGCCGCCAGTCTTGCTTATTCACGAAACGAGTGGTCCAGCTGTGTCGTCAGGGAGAAAAGCGGGCAACTAGGCTGGATCCGGGGCCTGGGTTAGGGAGGCCAGAGCTGGCCCCAGAATGGATATCCGGGGTAATCCATTGCTGGGTTGTCTCAACGATGCTTGACTGAATGACAAGCGATTGGTCAGAGAATTGCACATTCCGCCGGCTGGGCCGGCCTTTCTGCCCACTAGAACTTTTTCAACTTAGTTACCTAGGTAGACACAATATAGCAGAGGTGGCTTGATGGCATTGTTTGAGTCGCTTGCTGTCTTAAAGCTGCTAGCACCTTCCTCCCTGGCCATGGACGATAGGGCAGATGCCTTCGCCGAAGGTCTGAACAATGGCCAACACATGCTTCGGAAGTCAGTCGGCGACCTTTCATGGCAAGGTCTCTCTCTGTTTCAAGTGGCACTTTGAGAGTGAGCGGAACAAAGCTCAGTTGCTGCGGTTACGCAATAATACCATCTGCTTCGTACCTAGCTCTGTTCAGCCAGCGCCTCAAAATTGGAGTCCCATTCAAGACTGTTATAACCTGCCTTACAACATTGCTTACCAGAACCCGGAAGTTATTGATACAGACAGAACAAGGTACTGTATGTAAAGCACCTAGGCACTGTAGAATACTATGCCCGCAAGCGCTGTAGGAGCAGCCCTTCTGCCCCTCTCAACTTCACAAATCAACCTAGACTAGCGCTATGGAACCCTCCAGCCAAGGCTGATAAGATCTTATCGATAACACGACTACAAAATATTTTCTGACTTTCTCTGTGAAATTTCAAGCAGTTAGTTAGCTTAAGGAAGCTCTTCGTCGCATCTCGACTCTATGTACAATACCCTGCAAACTGAACAGCCGTTCGAGTGAAGCACACACCGACTCATGCTGCTGGCAGGCGTTGGACTGGCCCCTTTCCAACTATATGAATGCTCTAGTTGAATTCGGTCTTTTCTATTTTCTCTAGCCACTGCAACGACTCCAAGAACGGGTGCCGCGGCCATGGTACCGCGGCCTCCTCCCACCAGCACGAGCTGGGACCATGAGTACAACACGATTCGTCGTGAAAATCTCTTCCGAAACCCTCCTACAGATCACTCAGCATATCCACTACTACAAGTCGCTGTAAATCCGCATATCGAGTCCTTCGACGCCTTATTTAAACGAGATGGGCTGATCGCTCACGGCCTGGCCGACATTGGCACGAGACTATTTCTCGATGGCGACGAACGGACACCGCCGGCCCAGAGGAATAAACTGACCATCCGATACAAAGGGATACAACTTCAGAAATCTCAATTGCCTCCAAGCAATAAGTTCGCTACTAGGAACCGAGATATCTTCCCCGCCGAGTGCAGAGAACGACACGTGTCTTACCGCGGAAAGCTCTCGGCCACGTTTGAATATAGAGTAAACGGCGGCGATCCCGTTGAGTTTACTCGTGAAATCGGACAGCTTCCCATCATGGTCAAGGTGAGCATTGCTGTCTTAGTTGGGGGGAAACGAGTTCTTTTGCTGAACTAGCTGCCAGTCAAGCCATTGCCACCTCAAAGATAACAGCCCGGCTCAACTAGTCTCACGAAAAGAAGAGTCCGAGGAGCTGGGAGGTTACTTCATAGTAAATGGTATCGAGAAGATCATACGACTACTTCTCGTTAACCGACGGAACTTCCCTCTCGCTATCAACCGTCCAAGTTTCACCAACCGAGGACCGGCCTATACACCGTACGGTATCATATTCAGAGCTGTGCGGCCGGATGAGACTTCGCAAACTAATGTCCTCCACTACTTGAACGACGGCAATGTTACATTCCGCTTCTCGTGGAGGAAGAACGAGTACCTCGTTCCCGTCATGATGATTCTCAAATCCCTTGTTGAGACGAACGACAGAGAGATATTCGAAGGTCTGGTCGGCTCCCCCGACTCAAAGGGTATCGAGAATACCTTCCTTACGGATCGCGTGGAGCTCTTACTGCGCACCTATAAGACGTATGGTCTCTACACAATGGCGCAGACTCGGGCGTATCTAGGTGAGAAATTCCGGCCCGTATTAGGAGTACCAGAGACCTTGTCAAACTACGAAGTGGGCACCGAGTTTTTGCGGAGAATTGTACTTGTCCACCTCGGCAATGTGAATGTCACCGAGGAGCAGGATTCCGACAAGTTCCGTCTACTCCTGCTTATGATCAGAAAGCTCTATGCCCTCGTTGCTGGGGACTGTGCCGTCGACAATCCTGATGCCGTTCAGAACCAGGAGATTCTTGTAGGAGGGTTTCTATATGGTCAGATTATTAAGGAGCGGCTGGATGAGCTGCTTTCTCTCGGAGTTCGAGCTGCCTTACGAGATTATCTGAGAAGATATCCTGGAAGGACGTTTGATTCTCAAGAATTCGCCAAAGATTTCCCGATCAAGATTTTCCAGAAGACGAACGAGAACGTCGGGAACGCACTGGAGTATTTCTTATCGACCGGTAACCTCTCGAGCCCTTCTGGTTTGGATTTGCAACAGACATCAGGTTTTACCGTCGTAGCCGAAAAACTCAACTTTCTCCGATTCATCAGTCATTTCCGCATGATTCACAGAGGCAGTTTCTTCGCCCAATTGAAAACAACGACTGTTCGAAAGCTCTTGCCTGAGTCATGGGGCTTCCTTTGCCCTGTACACACTCCTGATGGTGCTCCTTGTGGTCTGCTCAATCACTTTGCGCATAAGTGCAAGATCATGACCGAAGCGGTTGACGCCTCTGCGGTTCCACAGCTGGCTGCTGAACTGGGCGTTGTCGATACTTCCTCAGCTGCGACGGACGAGAGCGTCGTTGTTATGTTAAATGGTAGAATCTTGGGTTGGTGCAAACCGTCGGAGTCGCGAAGGATAGCGGATACATTCAGATACTGGAAGGTCGAGGGATCACATGGTGTCCCTCTACATCTCGAAATCGGATACGTCCCAGCGTCGAACGGCGGATCTTATCCCGGCATTTACATGTCCTCAGAACGCGCGAGAATGGTTAGACCCGTGAAATATCTTCCGCTGGAGAAGGAAGACTTTGTTGGTTCTCTTGAGCAACCGTACATGTCCATTGCTGTAACTGAGCAAGAGGTTGTGTCGGGCGAGTCAACCCACGTCGAATTCGATCCCACGAATATGCTCTCGATATTAGCAAACATGACGCCCTTCTCGGACTTCAACCAGTCGCCGCGTAACATGTACCAGTGTCAGATGGGTAAACAGACCATGGGAACCCCAGGAACCTCTTTGGCTTACAGGACGGACAACAAGATGTACCGATTACAGACTGGCCAGACGCCCATCGTTCGGTCTCCTCTTCACAATGCCTACGGCTTTGACAACTTCCCCAACGGAACTAATGCCGTCGTGGCGGTCATCTCTTATACAGGGTACGACATGGACGATGCTATGATTCTAAACAAGTCAGCACATGAGCGCGGTTTCGGACACGGCACCATCTACAAGACGAAGAAGATCTCGCTCAAGGACGAAAGCCGGACGAGGTCCGCCAGGAACATTACCAAGATGTTTGGCTTTGCCCCGGGCAGCGTTGTCAAGGCGTGGACACAGACCATGCTTGACGAAGATGGTCTTCCGTACGTTGGGCGAATGGTGCAAGAAGGGGACATTATTTATGCTTGGCATACGGTCTCGGCCGACTATAGTGGTAACTTGGTGAACCGCGACGGCATAACACACTACGAGAAATACAAGGACTCGGAAACGGCGTTCATCGAAGAAGTCCGATTGATTGGCAGTGAGCAGGGCAATGAGCCTGCCCAGACGATTTCGATCAAGTTCAGAGTCCCTCGTTCGCCAGTGATCGGTGACAAATTCTCTTCTCGCCATGGTCAGAAGGGTGTCGCTTCACAGAAGTGGCCAGCCATTGACATGCCCTTTTCGGAGTCTGGCATACAACCTGACATCATCATCAATCCCCATGCCTTCCCTTCTCGTATGACCATCGGTATGTTTGTCGAGTCTCTGGCCGGAAAGGCCGGTGCTCTTCACGGCCTAGCCCAGGATTCCACGCCATTCCGCTTCGACGAGGAAAATACGGCTGGGGATTATTTCGGTCACCAACTGATGAAGGCTGGTTATAACTACCATGGGAACGAACCTATGTACTCCGGAATCACCGGAGAGGAACTAGCCGCGGACATCTACATCGGCGTGGTCTACTACCAGCGACTGCGACACATGGTCAACGACAAATACCAAGTCAGAACTACTGGCCCTGTGGTTGCTACTACAGGACAGCCGATCAAGGGTAGGAAGCGAGGAGGTGGCATTCGCGTAGGTGAAATGGAGCGAGACGCTCTGCTCGCACACGGCACGGCATTTCTTCTACAAGATCGGCTCTTCAACTGCTCGGACTACTCTCGGTCGTGGATTTGCCGCAGATGCGGCTCTTTCTTGGCAATGCAGCCGACGGTGTCACCATTTGGCGGCAAGAAGAAGGTAGCAAACATTGTTCGGTGCCGGAACTGTGCTACACGATTAGATCAGGTGGACAGTCTCGATCTGACTAAGATCACTGGCGAGATATGGGAAGACGGGCAAGGAAACCAATGGGTGGGCGGCGAGGACACCACGGTGGTTGCAGTTCCGGGGGCGCTGAAATACCTCGACGTGGAGCTCGCCGCCATGGGTGTCAAATTGAAGTACCGGGTCGACCCGAAAGATGCGCCACGGAAGGGTGCCTTGACGCAAACGAGGAGGCTCCCACCCGCCATTGCAGCAGCGTAGGCCTAAGACGGCAAATAAAAGTGGACAGGATGGAGCTTCAAAAGAATTGCATACAACGGAGTTTCGAGTTGATTCGTCTGGGAAAGTCATCTATGTAGGAGTTGGGGAAGCACAAATCTATGACGGCCATCACTGCAATTATGTGTATGTCTCAGACCAGTGTTACGCTGCACGTAACCGTATCCCAATCTGCGTATTCGCAAAAGCTCTCTTCCGAGGGACGGGCACTAATGCGGCTCCAGCTCCTCAAGCACGTAGATGCAAGGGGCGGGCACCTGTGGGTTTCAGGGGGCACCCAGGTCAGCTGCTGCCCTGGCATCTTCATGCCTAGTGGCTTATCCGGTACGATACACCAGATATGAAGATTATTTTCTGCTGTTGTCATTGGAGCATCTGCGGAGTCTACAGATTAGATCCGGAGTGGAACACCACGCTTGTCTTCAACTTCAATATTCTGGTCAGCCATATGGTACACACCCCAACCGTGCTATGGAAGGCTAGGTATGTGGATTCGGTAGATACTTACTTCAGATCTTAGAGACGGAGGTAGGTTGCTGGTGCCGCTACTAGCGTCCTCTACTTGCTTATTTTCGTACCCAAGATGCAGATGGTCGTGGTTACCTGACCCGTGAAAAAGGAATCCGTGAGGTGACCCTAACCCACCGCAACTTCCCGACACAAATTCCAGACTGAAAAGAAGGATAGTCGGGGAATAGTGGAAATCATGGCCCAGATCGTCATTTCAGATGGCAACCGCCACTGCCACTCATCGAAGTTTACTCTTTCTCCTCCACCAACCTTGGCCGATTTCCTCTTGTTGTGTCCTTCTCGAGTCCCATTCCCCTTTTCTTGAAACACCTACACCTCCTCTTCCACCCTCCGCTGTTCGCAGAATCTCTTCTCGTCTTTCGGTACTTGCTCAGGCCCTAGAGATCCTCGTCCGACGACTTTTCCACCCCGATGAGTGTTAGCCATCCTCTCGTCTAATCCGTCACCTCTCTCTCTCTCTCTCTCTCTCTCTCTCTCTCTCTCTCGCATTGCCTCTGTCCCCTCAACTACCTCTGTAGCCCATTCCTTGGCGTCATATCCGATCGTACGCCCGGGGCTCGCCGATCTGTGCTTCCTCTGCGCTGTATTAACGAACCCATCCCGAACTCTGCGTAGTGCAGCCCCTTAGACGTCCAGCAATGCTGCCCCTCCGGCCGATCATTCTCCTCTCCGTCTGTCTCGTTCCAATCTGCCTCGCCAGCATCTCGGGACAGAGACAGTATGATTATGGATCTGATGTCCATGCAAGATTCCAAAAGCGGCAGGACTATCGACCTCCTATTGTGACTAGCCTTCCCACTGTCGATGGCCATTTACCGTCGAGGCGGGAAATAAGAGAACTCGAGAAGGATGAAGACATGTGGAACCTTTTCATCCTTGCCCTTAGCTGGATGCAATACACGGACCAGGTCGTATGGTCTTCGTGGTATAAGATTGCCGGTATGACGGCCTGAGAAGAGACGAGTGTTCTATCTCCTGCTAACTGGCGATAGGGATCCATGGAGCTCCTGGCCAGACGTGGGGAGGCGTTGAAGCAATTCCTGGCAACGACAATATCGGATATTGTCACCATGTCTCTATTCTCTTCCCTACTTGGCATCGGCCGTATCTTGCTCTGTACGAGGTATGTCTCAAAGATTAATGTCGACCCCTATTGAGTATGTCTACCCGTACTGAATCAAGATGGCCCTTAGCAAATCCTGTACAACATCGTCCAATACATCGCCTCTCTATATCCACCTGAGAAGCGGGAACATTTCGGGAAGGCTGCGAAATCCTTTCGGCTTCCGTACTGGGACTGGGCCGCTACTCCCCCTAACGGGACTAGTGTTCTCCCTTTGAGCATGGGCGGAGACCCCAACATCGCCGTCTCCGGCCCGAACGGTGTCCAGACCATTGCCAACCCGCTCTTCAGCTATACCTTCAAACCATTCAACGCGTCTATATTCCCTGAGATACCAGTAAGCTCTCTCAGCCCGGTTTGTAAGCAGTGCGTGCCGTTGACTGACGTTCCAGTTCAACACCTGGAACGAGACCAAACGAGCGCCGCGTCCCCTTAATAGTCCTGCTGCCATGTCCAACAACTCATTCATAGCACACGCCCTAGACAGTCAAATGCCCAGCTTCCAGCAGCGTCTCTATAATTTGTTCGCTAATTACCCTAATTACTCCTCGTTCAGTAACGAGGCCTGGATTCCTACCGATAACAACGGTACCTATGATTCGATCGAGGCCCTCCACGATTCCATACATACTCTCGGCGGAGGAGCCTTTGGGCATCTTTCTATAATACAATATTCAGCCTTCGACCCTCTGTTCCTGTTGCACCATGTCAACGTTGACAGAATCTTTGCCATGTGGCAAGTCCTATATAATGATTCCTACGTGGTGCCGATGCCGGCGATCTATCCCTCCCATACATCTGCGGCTGGCCAGATACAGGACGCGGAGACTGCTCTAACCCCCTTCTTTTCGGACAACGACACATTCTGGACCTCTGACATGGTGCGCGACCACGAAATCTTTGGTTACACGTACCCGGAAGTCTCTACCAAGAACCGCGTTGAAGTCGTAGCTTCCATCAACAGGCTTTATACGCACTATAGTCCAGCTTCCATAGAAATGACGCACCGATGGAGACAATCCAGAGGTTACGGTAACATCGCCGTCACTGATGACAGTCGCAGCCGACCAGACGCTAACCGCAGATCACTTCGCCTACCCATTAATGCAGTTTTTGACGGAGAAGATTACTACGAATGGATTGCAAATGTCCGTGTCAAGAAGGACGCCTTGAATGATTCCTTCATGATCCATCTCTTCCTAGGGCCTGCTCCAGGAGATCCCTCTACATGGTCCTTTGCAAATAATTTGGTAGGCACTCTAGGGATTTTCGCCCACAGTGGATCCCACGGGAAGATGGGGCAACGGCACATTGCAGGGACGATACCAATAACATCAGCTCTCTTAGATGCCATAGCTGCGAGGAAAGTTGTAAGCTTACGGCCCAGACATGTTGAGCCGTTCTTGAAATCACAGCTCAGTTTGCGGATATCTCTCCTAACAGAAACTGTGGTGAGCCCCGAAGATATCGACGGGCTGGGCGTCAGCGTCGTAAGTTCGAGGGTGAGAGCCCCAGCTTCGGAAAACCGTCTTGTGAAATGGGGCGACGTCGAATCACATTTTGATTTATTCGTATGACGGGGGGCAAACCCGGAAGGTGTGGACGTTTTGAGCGATAATCATACCTGGAGCGCCTGGGAGCGGTGGGCTAGCCCTATCTTCTTGCATGATATCAAGCCCATTTGCATTACCAGACCTTGAAAGAATGCTTTGGGCAGCCCTAGGCAAGTTGAATTAGGCCTTCTTGTTTAGTTGATATGTAATGATAGTTCTGTGATTAACGCATAGTGTTGCAACCGGAAGACGCTATTACCACTACGATTTGAACTCGCTTTTTCAGTTGCCGTGGCATATGTGTGCGTAATGCAACTTCTGAGAGCAGTGCGGTCTCTACCTTCGTGAGAGTTACATATATTCCTCCGTCGTAGATACTGCTGTGACGCTGGGGATACCTGGGTAAATGACCCTGCTTTGAGGGGGTCTTGCAGGGACAAAAGGGCGCACGTAGTCAGGATCTGAGCCGACCCCATTTCGGGCCCTGTTGGGTATGGTGGTGGTCATCACGTTTGACAATTAAGGACGCCACAGCAGCGGAAGCACGGGCGCCTGCCTGCCGCGGACCCGGGCCCGGGGGCCCCCTTCGCAGAATCCCTGCCGACAGGCGACGGCCCCCTATTCTCGGAGTCCCCTGGATAGCGGGACCGTCGCTGTCCTATACGCATTATATCTCTTCACAGACCCCGGTCGGTGTTAAGGAGCGGTACTGGCCTCTACGTTTGTGTCTGGGTACGATAGAGCGGGAACTGTTTCGTCCTTATGGCGTTGAGCTATAAAGAAGACTGCCGGTGGCTGTCTGTAGAAAGGGCTTTGCCTTGACTTCGAGTCGGCTATGCTTGGTGGATGTTATATTGTGGATTGGAGGGCCGGACTGAGCCTTACGCGAATGATAGTAGTTTGCGTTAATGTGGGCGTTGTGAGTGGGAATGATAAAGGTGGCAAATGGGAGGGTCGTGGGGAAGTGGGCACTCGTTGTGCTATTAGGTCTGTGGATACAAGGACTGACGTAAATATCATTAGGGGGCATGTAGATCTGCGCATTAGATACTAGGAGTTTTTTATACGCGATCCTCAGGTTCATTACCGACCAGGTCTTGGGCGCTGTATCAGTGATTTAAACGGCGTATTCAGACTCTCCGACACACCTATCACCGGATTACTTTACGGTCGTCACAGACGTGAAAGGAAGGGGTGGACTACTGTTTCGGATATCGTCACCACCGGTTGAACGCCACTCGGAACTCCGG
This sequence comes from Monosporascus sp. mg162, assembly GCA_004155945.1. NCBI lineage: Eukaryota > Fungi > Ascomycota > Sordariomycetes > Xylariales > Monosporascus > Monosporascus sp. mg162. The sequence goes on along the minus strand of QJNY01000004.1, from coordinate 85,404 downwards.
CATAGGCCGCAACCCTACACAGCTCCCCCGTGTGTCTACACGATGCTCCGCGGCGTCCACATCTCGAGAATATAAAGGGTGGCCCGTGTATTAACTAAGTGCTGTAAGCTGCGTGCTCTGGCGGCCGAGGCTAGTTGCGCTGCAGGACTCGGGAAGCATACAACAGGGTACAGTGCATCAGAATGCGTATCGCGTCTGGAACTGTCGAGTATGGAAATAGTGATAAGGACTAGACATGAAGTATGGCCGTTTGCCGTCTTGACGAGATAATACAGATCGGTACACTTTAAACAGTTCAAAAGGAACTGTCGGTTTTGTCCAGGCTCTCAAGAAGGCGGAGGATGAAAGACTACCGCAGGCCGTTCCTCGCCTATCATGTCTATTCTCCTTTTTATGAAAGTATCACGTTATGATTATATATCATTCCCGCATAGAAGCCCTCGACGAGGCACAGAGCAACCTAGTGACGCACTACAAGCCCCACAGGGGTTCGTGACGGCTACTTAAAGACCACTTTTTGTCACTCCAAGCGGTCGTCACAAGGCATCCCACATACGCCTTTATAGAGGTATAGATGCGTCTTGTCATGGCGGGTCATTAACAGCTCGGCCTTTCACCTGATCACCCGAGAGAAATTCACTTACGTGTAGCCAAAAAGGGGGGATGATGAGCTCTCAAGGCTAGACTTGACGACGGAGGAGGGATATGCCCCAAGAACAAGTAGGAGTGATGCTACCGTCGAACAATCAAATCCCGTCGCGGGGTTGAATAAAACGGCCAGTGGGCTACGCCAACACGTATATCTTGCAGACATATTTCGGGAGTTGTCCATGTTGAGCATCTGATATAGGAGCCATTGACGCCATGACCACCTGGGGCTGGCCCCTTAACCCCTATTAACCTTCCTTCAGGACAGTGAAGATGTTAACTTGCAGCGACAGAACAGACTCATTGAGGCCGCATACACGAAATTCAGGACGGTTTGCTGACTATGCAAATATCATACATAAATGCTTCGGTATTAGTGTCACCATATTGAAGCTCTGGGGAGTCGCCAAGCATAGCTTCCTCTTCGCCACGATTCGACAGCTACGTAACTAGGAGACTATCTACAACCTTGTTGCTAGAAGCGCCTCGAGCCGCGGGGAGCCGCAGGGCCATTTTGCCTGATATGACGGCCTATCCGTTCAGCCGCTCAGCCTAGCGCCTCGAGGGACCGCTGCAGCTCGGAAACTTACCTGAATAGTAATCCTACCGTCGAGCGAGAGGCGATGCGGTTGCATATGCTACGCCAACATGCAATAATATCTAGCCCATATTAACCTACACTTCGATTACTGTAACGGCCAGGCAGTAAGGTATAGCAACCTTGTAGAATGCGGACGTGGAAACGGACCGATGTGGTTGCTACGGTGGCGTTTTATGGCATCCACCCCGGTCATAATGCCCCCTTTTCGTGAACCTTCTATGATATTTCCCATCTCGTTAGCCCGATCTACCACATAATCAGGGGCCTCCTTTTTAAACCCGTTGTATGGTATAATTGATTACGGGACAACACCAGGGGAAAACTTGCTACGCGCATCCATATACGCTATAGCAATGGCCCCCCTGGGGGGGGGGGGTACATGTGATGCTGATTTGAGGACGAACTGCTGCATCTGACGATCAGGTGGCAAGGCTACCTAGCCCTGTTGCAAAACAAATCTTGCGAAACTTTATATGCCCCCTGATACTTGTTTCAAAAGATGGGAAAAGGAACTATCACACATTAGATGATATCTCTAATCAGTCGAGGGTACAGATCAGTCTCTGTCTTATTGGCCATTGAAGCTTCTTGGCCTTGGGTTGGGTGTCATCGCTGGAATGTGCTTAGTACCTCCTATGGGTTCGGCCGCAGCAATATGTTCTATGTCGGGCCGAAGCATCATATACAGGCTTTCAACAGGAGAGTCGTTCAGCTCACTCCTGAATCAGCATCGAACCTGTTCCTGTGATGCGGCGCAAGAATCGACAGCCATGTGGAAGTTGCTCTCAATGACACAGGTGTCGCAACAAACCCTCGGAGAATTTTGCCGAGACACTTGAGAAGTTCCCCAATTTTTAAATGCAACAAGGTGCATCCGTGTGATGGGGCACTTCGTGCTACGAACTGGGCTCGTGGCCCACATATGGACTGGATGATGGGGCACCGAGCCCTCCCTCGGATTCCACCGCTTTCCGAATTCCTCTCCCGGGCTCAGTATCCACCACATCACTGCCGGATTAAGCACAGACGTCTAAATTGCATTCCTATCGTAGGCTTCTGGGATGTATGTGATTTAATTTGCTGGTTGTTATGAATTGGCTCTCTGTCTCAGCTGCTTCAAAGGATTGCTTCCTCATCTGACACAATGAAAAACGGTGAGTGATGCTCTCCGCCAATAATAGCACAGGAGGCTTGCATTAAATCGATTGAGGACGCGGCTACCGGCTTGAGCAGCGTGGCGGACGTTGCGAGTGGTCTTTTTTTCTCCTGAAGGATGGATATAGTGGCTGGGCCAAGACTGAGGGAATGCAAGCTGTATTTAGCTACATACGTAAGCAAGCAGGCTGGAAAGTGATGACATCGCAAACTGAGACTAGGAGTCTTGGAGGACGATGCAAGTTTCTAAAGCTCCAAGACAACTTGGGGACTCACCGCAAAAATAAATTACCTTCTGGAAAGTCGGTGTCGCTCACGCCAATCAGTGTCTATGATGGCCCATTAATAATATTATCAGCGCTTGGGATATAGGGCCTCTCAAGCGCGTAAGTCTTGACCTTGTGCTGGCCGTAGTTACACGACAGCATGTGGCGCCGTCCCTCTTCGTGAGACAACGTTCTTGGCTGCCGCAACGGCTTCAACTGGCGAAACATGCCCAGTGAGAAAAGAAACACCCGGTCTATTAACAGCTGTCTGCAGGTATCATTTGCTGACCACCACCTATGCGAAATCACAGCAAACACAAGTATACCTAGCTACGTCAAAGCGTCGACGGTAGGGAAGGTTTTACTTGGGTAGTGTGCCGATGCTGGTATATGTCATGCATCCTGCAGGAGCGGGGAGATGCCGGTTCGAGAGTTGCTTGCGACGACTCCCAGCAATCATAATGCTCTGCCTTACTTCGTTCCAACCTAACAGCCTTGAAGTCATAGTGATTAACCCCACAATCCGCCCGAGTGGATAAGGCCAGGGGAACCATCTGAGAGGTAGAACGGACCCTTATCTTTTCATCATTAAATTACGTACCTTTAAACGTTAGTGTTTCTTTTTGCGGGTATCGTCACAAGCCATGCAAGCTTATTATTAGTGGTTTAGTTGTTAGCGTACGGGTCGACTTTAAAAGTGTAGATAACCCTATGTATTGTACCTGCATAAAGCCTAAAGCTTATCGGCTGAGCCCCATTCGACCGAGCCCCATTTGATGATCCTCGCTTTTTTCCCCATGAACTTCCTCTTTAGAGGATATCTGCCGAGTATCTATCTCCGGCGAAACAAGGGTTAAGTTAAGCAACGCCCCGGTGATGCTCTCACAAGGAGTTTCAACTTTGCTTCTTCGAACATATCCAAGGCTGTACAGCGCTGATGGCTTGCTTCCTTAGCATGCAGAATGCACGACTGTTTACCACTTCACGGCTCACTCAACAATATCCGCCTATTAGAGTACCGGAATTAACACTATGCCTGTTTATGTCGTCAGATTCCGGGGCTGCGAGAAACGTAGATCTTCCCGGATCTTCCGGCTATCGCCATGCTAACTTAGGCGGGGCCTCGGTCACTGCAGCCGTGTCCAAATACATCCCACAGTGCAGGTAGACAGTAATTTTATCCTCTCAGGAGGTCCATATCATTCTAGACGCCTCAAGGTAGTAGTATATTGTGACGAGGACGAGTCTGGATCGACGCTGCCATGGAGCTGCTTCTATTGCTTGGCTGGCATGCTGCGCCGAGGGGCTCGTATGAGTGGTCAGTTATCTCCGCATCCTGTCGCGTTGGTGCTGCGCCGATGCAACCTGCGCGGAGAAGAAACATTCAGCTGGAAAACGGGGATCGGTCGGTCGTCAAATGAGGTGCGTACGACATGCGATCTTGCAGAATCCTAATCACCCCGTGTAAGGGTATTCCTGTAACGCAGACATCATAACCCTACCATACAAAAGACCTTCTTTAATCCGAATGCAACCGTCAGAGGTATCCGTCGTCTCCTCTCTCCTCTTCTGTCACCTTCATCGGTTTCTGTGACTGTATATGACCAAAGCAGCTTGTTAATTTGAGGAGTTTGCAACTGAGGTCTATTGATCACTTGAGGCTTTCCTAGACTTACCCGTACATGATTGGCTGTCTGAGAATTACTTTTTCTGCTGCCTACCCCTCGGCATTGCGACACTAGAGCTCTCACGAGCGACTTCTAAGTTTTAGCTTCGAATACAACGGTTCCCGATGTCCGCATAATCGACACTTGGGCTCGGTTTGTTATCGTGACGTCGCTGCCTGGTCGAAGGCACTAAAGGCCGCTCTCGGAAAGACTCTAGTCGAAATGGTGGTAATCGAGGGCGTGGATCTGGACGAGAACTATGTTGTCAAGGTGCCTTACAATGGCACGGGCGACGCCGGCGGAGACCCTATGGTGCATAATCTCAACATTTGGTATGAGGTACGGTTGATTCTAATGGCGGCGCTATGTTGCTGGGGACTCTGACTCTGATGTACTTGTACAGAGTGGTGATATCGCCTGGATGATCATGGCGACGGCGCTCGTACTCTTCATGGTTCCTGGCGTTGGGTAAGAATTACCCCGCGAACCCGAACCTTCGTGGAGAGAAGTACTCACGTTCCACAAGATTCTTCTACTCGGGTCTTGCGCGCAGAAAGTCGGCGTTGTCCCTGATATGGCTTTCCGTAATGGCAACAGCCGTTACCTGCTTTCAGTGGTTCTTCTGGGGCTACTCGCTTACCTTTTCCCATACTGCCGGCCCCTTCATCGGAGATTTGGCCAACTTTGGCTTCAGAAACGTGTTGGCACGACCCGCTGTGGCTTCTTCGAGAATTCCCGACTTGTTGTTCGCTGTCTACCAGGGCATGTTCTCCGCCATCACTGTGGCCCTTGCGACGGGTGCCGTCGCCGAGAGGGGCCGAATGCTGCCGTGCGTCATCTTTATGTTTGTCTGGGCTACCATCATATACGATCCCATTGCCTGTTGGACCTGGAACCCGTCCGGTTGGTCGAGTAGGATGGGCGGCCTCGACTTCGCTGGCGGTACCCCTGTGCATATTGCGTCCGGCTCAGCTGCGCTTGCATGTGAGTCTCCCTCCTTGTACCTCGCGAGTTTCAGTTGCATCTGTACACCAAAGGGGGGCAATGCTCGCTTCCACTGGACTGAATATCCCATGAGCGTTCCACAGGCCCATTCATGTTTTCTTCACCTCTACTCTGTCCGTATGTTCTCTGACATGTATAGACTCCATGATGCTCGGGAAGCGACGCGGACATGGCACGCATGAGCTGAACTATAGACCACACAATGTTACTCACATCGTCATCGGGACAGTCTTCTTATGGTTCGGTTGGTTCGGCTTCAATGCTGGCAGTGCATACTCGGCCAACCTCAGAGCGGTGATGGCTGCGGTTGTGACGAACCTCTCAGCTTGCATCGGCGGGATTACATGGTGCGTGCTTGACTATAGATTGGAACGGAAATGGTCGACAGTGGGGTTCTGCTCGGGCGTTGTGGCCGGCCTCGTCTCTATCACTCCGGGTTCAGGTAAGTCTAGCCCCGAGTTACACCTCCTAGAACTCTTTACCTGATCCTTCCAAAAGGTTACGTCCCTGCCTGGGCCGCTATACCCTATGGCATCTTGGGGGCTGGGTTCGCCAACTATGCCACCAAGCTCAAGTTTGTCCTTCGAATCGATGACGCCCTGGATATCTTCGCTGTCCATGGTGTTGGAGGTTTTGTCGGGAATCTCTGCACGGGCTTCTTCGCTGCCGATTACGTTGCTCACCTGGACAATTCTCCGATCATCAACGGAGGCTGGCTCAACCAGAACTGGATACAGCTGGCTTATCAGTTAGCCGGCTCCGTCTGCGGGGGCGCCTACTCTTTCGCAGGGACGTGCTTGATCCTCTTCATACTCAACCTGATCCCGGGCCTGAAGATCCGGGCTTCTGAAGATGCCGAGATCCTGGGAATCGACGACGCAGAGATCGGTGAGTTCGCGTACGACTACGTCGAGCTCACGAGGGAGGTTTTGAACGACGTCGAACCCGACCGTGGTAGTCGGTACTCGGCCGATGCTACTAGCACCCGTCCCATCGATCCACGGGAGAAGAACAGCATACCGCTGATGGACACCCGCATATACGCCGGCCAGTCATCAGGGGCTCATATGCGTTGAGCTCCTATGAGCCCTCGGTCAAAGCCACTGAATGAACACTGGAAAGCCGTCATGACATCGTTCCGCGCTCCGAGACATATCTAGGTTAGAAGGTTGTCTCCAGTGCTGCTCGATTTGGGTTAATGTTCGGCGTTTAACCTGTATACAGAGGCTATAGGTCTCGAAATAGGGCGGCCACTCAGTCGATGGGATTGCTGATGATTATTGAACAATTGGGGTGAGGCGTTTTCTGGTGTGTTGAACCTTAAAGCTAGAAGCGAAGGAATGAGAGGGATCACCCGTAGGGGTCTGGTGTACTAATTTATACCCTGTATCTATATATCCCAGCGATTAACTTCGTCTAAATGTATGTAAAATACCCAAAAATTTTATTTTCATTTTCAAAAATTTTTTTTTTTTTAATTTTCTTTCTACTTGCTAGTCTTTCACTACTTGTACCAGCAATAGGAGTGTACGTTTTAGGAAGCATCCCCTCTGCTTTTGAAAATCTGATTGGCTACATTGGTGGGGCATCCGAACGAACATGTTGCCCCTTGCGGGACTTCCCCACCCCCCTTTATTGACAAGTAAGCACACTTATTGTAGCTGTGAAAGTAGAAAACGAATGAGCTTAATTCATTCAACCGCTCACCCGTTACCTGAGCGATGTCAAGCCCGACTGAATTCTTAGGGCTGTTGCCTACTTTACAATTTGATTGATACCTGAGGGACACACCTTTGTTCTTCTAACCTACATAAAATGCAACAATCATTCCCACTTCCAAGGTGAAACCTTTACCTTAAAGTCTCCATATCGTAACAATGGAGGAGCGTGAGCTAGCAGACAAAATCGCATACTTCAAGCGTCTAAGCACGATCCAAGCTGAAGAGAACGGCGACGATGCCTATGACAATGAGGAGAAAGCTCATAGGGAGAGATGCAAGACGTTCTACAATGCCACGTCTACTTCAAGCAGAGCTAAATCTCGGACTCCCTCAGACACGGGCTTACAGAAAGCAGATACAGCATCTCAACCGCTACCTCGCCCTGACGGCTCACAAGGCAGCGATGACTTGGAGATCATTAGAGTTACGCCGCGGAATCCAAGCTCTCGGCTAGGCGCAGTAGGTATAGCGGATAAGACCCCCGACGTCGATGAAGAAATAGTACCGGAAACTGCCCACCCAGACCCAAAACCGGCACACTCATCCTTGCATCCGCTGCTTAGGCCGCGCATGACACGGCAGACGTCTGGTCTTACCTTGGATAATTCGCCTTCTACATCTACGGCCAAGCGCAAGAAGCAAGCGCGATTGAAGCTGCTGCCTGAGAACCAGCAAATCTTTAGAGGATTGCGATTCTACTACATTCCTAACGACGACGCCAACGGTGTCCGCGCGGCCCAGATCACCAAGGCGCGAGAGCGCGGTGCTACTTTGGTGAGAACACTCAAGGAAGCGACGCACGTTATTGTTGACGTAGGACTCACCTACCAAGATATTAAATCTGATTTGATGTCCGACTCTAGATCAGCCGAGAAAGTAATTGTGAACGCAAACTACCCCATCGACTGCGGAATTCATCGTGTCATACTGGATCCGAATCAAGAAAAGTACGTCCGGAATCTGAGGGTTGCTGACACACCACCAGCCCCTAGTCCTTTATCTCTGCCGGCGTCTGCCCAGGCTTCCAACAACTCGTTGGAGATAAAAGGGAAGCAGCATAAGCGTCCAAGAAAAGATCAAGAGTCACCTCCTGGTACTCAGTCGGATTATGGAGAACCTCTTCAGAGCAACACACAATCAATGGCCCCTATGGCCACAATAGCAGCTGCTTCGGCCGACGATGAACTCTCGCAATACATCAGCCTCGTGCAGGGAAACTCTCTATACCTAGAAATGCCCCTTGGAGAAGAAGAAGAGGATAGTGCACACAGTGAAGCCACGAAAGATGACGACGCCGAGTCAGGATCCGAGAGCTCAGAAAATGAGTCATCGAGGAAGAAGAAGCGAAAAACAGTGGACAAGATACAGTTAGACCAGGAGGATACTACCTGGCAGAACAGTTTCGCTTGCATGAAGGGCGGGACCAGGGAAGGCATCGTTGACAACCCAAACGCCGCAACGATCGAACTGTTCCAATCAATGGTAGACATGTATGAACACCAAGATGCTTGGCGTTGCAAGAGCTACCGTAGAGCGATAACGGCTCTTCGCCAACAGTCTAGGAAAATCACGACTGCCAAAGAAGCGATGAAGCTCCCGGACATCGGGAAGTCCTTGGCAGCGAAGATCGAGGAGATCGCCGCCGATGGCCGACTGCGAAAGCTGGAACATGCACAGCAGCGACCGGAGAATAAGATCCTGAATCTATTCTTAAAGGTCTATGGCGTTGGCATAAGCCAAGCCAACAAATGGGTTTCGCAAGGTTACCGCACGCTGGAGGACCTCCAGAAGAAGGCGAATCTAAGCACCAACCAGAGAATAGGAATAGAGCATTTCGAGGATCTGAACGAGAGAATTCCGCGTTGGGAGGTTGAGGCCTTGGCCGCCGTAATAAGAGAGGCAGCCGGGAGTATCGACGCCTCTGTCGAGTTCATCATTGGCGGGAGCTACCGGCGAGGTTCTGACAGCTCCGGAGATATCGATCTCATCATCACGAAAAAAGGAACAAGCTCCTCCCAAGACCTACGACCTTTCCTGGAGAAGCTCATCAAGCGCCTCGCCGATGACGGTTTTCTCACCGCGGCGCTTGCCTCCTTTTCGGAGAACACCAACAAAGGCCACGGGAGCAAATGGCACGGCTGCTGCGTTCTTCCCGAGACAGCTTTCCCCAAAGACAAAGGCAGATACCGACCCATCTGGCGCCGAATTGACCTCTTGCTCGTCCCGGAAACCGAATTTGGAGCAGCCTTGATATATTTCACGGGCAATGATATCTTCAACCGGAGTATAAGGCTCCTGGCGTCAAAGAAAGGCTTGCGGCTCAACCAGAGAGGGCTTTTCAAGGGCGTACCGAGAGGCAGAGGGGGAGTCACGTACACCGACGGGGACCTGCTCGAGGGACGAGACGAGAAGAGGATCTTCGAGCTGCTCGGTGTTAAGTGGCGCGAGCCCCACGAGAGATGGTGTTGAAAACACCGGCTAGGCGAGGTAAGAGATAAAATTCGCATTTGTATCTCTCCAGGTCTGCAAACCGATGACGACGGTGCGAGATCTGCCCTATTTCCTACAGTTCCACCTGCGTCTCTCTCGGCACATCTAAGAGCACGGAATTGAGAGGCGCGCTGTTTCCGAGTTCCGGTAATCCCCCACGCCAATTATGAAGCATTCCAGTCCCATATGTGTCCATGGCTATGGGTATAGAGCCGTCATCTACCAGGGAGCCGCCCGTTGTGCAGCTAGGGTATCCTGCAGGATGCCTTGATCCCCACCAATCCGCGTTGAGCAATTACACACGTTCCTATCCACCATCAAGTTCTCGAAAGTGGGATCTGCACTGCGACTGCAATAGATTCACCGAATGATGCAATGCTACCACAGCCATATGGACTCTACGCTTTGCATTTGCATCCTGCTTCCCCGCCCAACGTCTTCGGAGCAAGACGTGCTGCTCGCCGACCGCAAGCTGCGCGATTCCCGACCGCGAACGGGAGCGCGGGATGAACGAGGAATACTTCCGCGTCAGACATGCAGGATAGCTCGCTTAGGTAGTTATCTAGATATAAAGAGACCTGCAGCCCCCGATTAATGATGTGTGATCGCGTACGGTGACCCGGTCTCCTGTGCTCACGTAATCCCCCGTGCCTGCCACTACCGGGGGCTCTCTCTCGTATAAGAGACGGACGACGTGACAACATGTATAAAACCATAGCAACGCTCTCCCTGGCCGCGGCCCTCGCGCTGCCGCCCGCCTTCGTCTCCGCCAGCTTCGCCGGGAACCTCAATTACGCCAGCCCGTCGCGGCGCCACGAGCACGCGAACCTCGGCGTCGACACATCGCGCGTCGTCGCGCGCCGTAGCGCCACCTCGGCCTCCGCCTCCGAAGCGAAACGCTCATCCTCCCGCCCCCGCCCCCGCCGCGACGACGAACGGCTGCGCTTCACGCACGGCGTCGCCTCCGGCGACCCCTACGCCGACAGCGTGATCCTGTGGACGCGGGTGGCGCCCTCTGAGGACTCCGACCTCGGCGACGCCGCCGTCAGCGGCACCGCCCCTCTGTACAGCCACGACACGGAGTCGTTCATCGCGGCGGACCCGGACCCCGTGTGCGTCGAGTGGAGGGTGTGGGAGTTCGGGGAGCGGGGCGAGGGCGGGACCGCGGGGGCCGTGGTCGCGAGCGGCGAGGCGTATACTACCGGCGATATCGACTATACCGTCAAGGTGAGTTTGTTGGGTCTGGGGTTGGGATCGTGAGGGCTTGGGGTGTGGGAATGGGGGGGCGAGTTCGAATTGGCCGTATGTGCGCGAAAAGACTGACGTGGGGGTGTTGGGCGCGTGTGTAGGTCGAGGCGACGGGTCTCCAGCCGTTCACGACGTATAATTACCAGTTCAGGGTCTGCGGGTCCGACGTCGAGAGTCCCCTCGGACGCACGAAGACAGCTCCCGAGAAGGACGCCGACGTCTCGGAGATAAAGCTGGCGGTTTTCTCCTGCAGCAATTACCGTGGGTGCTTTGCATTGTAGACGGTTGGGGGCTAGCTGACGCGTGGGAAACATGGAAAAGCGAACGGATATTTCAACCCCTATGGGAACGCGGCGCGCAGGGACGAGCATGACTACGTCGTAAGTTACGAGACGGGCGCTAGCACCGCAGTCTATGGACATAGTGTTATTGTTACGCGTTGGCTAAGGAGCGTGACTAGGTACATCTGGGCGACTATATCTATGAGTACGAGGCCGGAGGGGAACGCGCCTCTAAGCCGCAAGCGGAGATCTTCACTCTGCATGACTATAGGACTCGGCATGGGCAGGTATGTATTATAATCCGCTGTCACAGAAATGAGTCAGGCTAAGCGTGGCGCGCAGTACCGGACGGATGCCGATCTGCAGCTGCTCTCGCAGAACTACGCTTGGATTCCAACCTGGGACGATCATGGTGGGTGTGGCCCGAATCGGCAAAATTCGCTCGAGAGACGCTGCTGATTTTGTCGAACAGAGATATCCAACAACGGGTACCGGGACGGATCTTCCGGGCTGAACAACACCGAAGAGTCCTTCCGAAACGACGGCCCCGGCATCAGCGTCGACCAGCGCAAGATGAACGCCGTGCGAGCGTACTTCGAATGGCTCCCCATCCGCCAGGTCGACCTGGACGATAATCTCCGGATCTGGCGGTCCTTCCAGCTGGGGAACCTGGTTGACCTGATCATCCTCGACACCCGCAACTACGACCGCAGCATAACGACCTTGGGTAGGTAAGCCCCATCTGAAGGGGGCATGGCATACATACTAACCTACACGTTAAGACTGGAACGATGATTATATCGACCTCATCCGAAACGATGCGGGACGGACGCTCATGGGGTCGCACCAGGAGAATTGGTTCTATAACCAGCTGACTGCATCGTCCGAGCGCGGCGCGACCTGGCGCCTTGTCGGCAACCAGATCATCTTCTCGACCATCAGGGAGTCATACGGCTTAAGCGGCGACAACTGGAGCGTAAGTCCAACTTCAGGGGGACGGTCGGTACGGACAGCTAATTGATAAATTTTAGGGTTACATCGCAAACCGCAATAGGACGCTCAAGCACCTCTACGACAACAAGATCGACAACACCGTCTTCCTGGCGGGCGACAGCCACCAGAACTGGGTTCGTACGACCGCACCCTAGTTAGCACACATGAACTAATGACGCCGCGCCTCCAGGTTTCCGACGTCGCCTGGCTCGGCGAGAAGCCGTACGACGCGGCGACGGGCGAGGGCGCCATCGGCGTCGAGTTCGCGGGGACGGCGGTGAGCTCCTCGGGGGTGCAGGGCACGATCGCGTCTGCGCGGGAGGCGGCGCGGCAGCGCGTGCAGAACAACACGGAGCTGCTGTGGAACGATGGCTATTACCGTGGCTACTTCCTGCTGGTCGCGGCGCGCGACCGCCTCGACGCGCGGTTCCACGGGTCGCCGAGCGTCGCCGCGCGCCAGGGATGGGACCTGCCGCTCGCCAACTTCACCGTGCTCGCCGGCGCCAACCGCGTGAGCCGTCCGCTCGCCGGGGGCGCCGTCGAGGCCGGCTGGCTCAAGGAGGGCGAGACGACGCCCAGCAACGTGTCCTTGGATACTGAGACGGGCGTCTGGGATGTCGTGGGCTTCGAGCAGATGTACCTTGATACCTCCGCTTGAGAGACGGGAAAACTCCCGCCGGTCCGAATGCCCGCGCGGTAGTAAATAGATCGGTCGAGGGAATTCCTCATCTAAGAACTATGCTATTTCTGCTACGACAACCCATGTCAACTGCTAAAGGTCCCTGCCATATATCGCGAATTTTATCTTGAGCTGTAGGAGATAGAAGGGATAGCGGAAGGAAGAATGTGTTTAATAAAATTACATTGAAAGCACTTTGAGTATAGATGATTGCGGTAGTGAATGAAATACTGTTTCTGATCACGATGTGGATAAGAGCGTTCCGTTCAAAGGTCACAAAGTGGGGTTCTAGGGGTTCAAGCAAGCAGCCAATCAGGCCCAGGTGGGTATTGGTGATGGTGGGGTGGACGAGGTACGTACCCCTCACTAGCTAAGAAAATATGAAAATAGCAGTTGAGACCCAGAGCGCATCTCCATTGTACCTGAAGCCCGAAACTTGACGGTTCTCGGCTGTTGAAAATTTACATTCCTCTTCTTCTTCTTTACTGTCCTTCTCTACTCCGCCAACCAGCTACTCCGAACTGCCTGCCGCCGCTTTTTAACCATGGATATCGATCCTAAGGACGTCGAGGCTGCCGAGCAGCAGCTCAAGGGAATGACCCATTCCGAGCAGCATTACTTCAACAGGTGCGTTTTCTATCATATACCGAGATTATGCGCATAGAGGTGTACATACGCCTAAGATACGCTCCTTGCTTGACATGCGACCACAACTCCGGACGGAATGTTCTTGTAGCTGACACGATGGCATTGGAATAGCTACAACCACCATGGTATGCCTTCCGTATAAAGTCGCTTGGTATGTGAAGCGCAGAAACTGATCCGAAGACCCCTAAAACCAGGTATCCATGAGGAAATGTTGGTGTGTATACTTTCCTTCTCCCGCTCCCCAGAGATATACTCCCTGTCGCTAACCGCGCGCCATCCTTTTTGCAGAAAGATGAGGTCCGGACCAAGTCATACATGAATGCGATTGTTCAAAACAAACACCTGTTCAAGGACAAGATTGTGCTCGATGTAGGTTGTGGCACAGGCATTCTCTCTATGTGAGTTTTCCCACTACTTACATACACACCTATTATATACGAACTTTGCCCTGATAAAAATGCCGTTATTCTATAGGTTTGCCGTTAGAGCTGGCGCAAAGCATGTCGTTGGTGTCGATATGTCCACCATCGTCTTCAAGGCCCGTGAGATTGTTAAGGTCAACGGCATGGCCGATAAGATCACCCTTATCCAAGGCAAGATGGAGGAGATTGAAATGCCGTTCCCCAAAGTCGACATCATAATATCCGAATGGATGGGTTATTTCTTGCTGTACGAGAGCATGCTCGACACGGTGCTCTATGCGCGCGACAAGTACCTGAACAAGGACGGCTTGATCTTCCCGGACAAGGCCACGATATACATGTGCGGTATCGAGGACGGCGAATACAAGGATGAGAAGATAGGCTGTAAGAATCCTGACACGCACCACCGCAACAAGCCGTCGCGCACAAGGGCTAACACGGTTTAGTCTGGGATAACGTCTACGGATTTAACTACACACCGCTTAAGGAGACGGCTTTAGCTGAGCCTCTGGTTGATACCGTGGAAGTCAAGGCCGCCGTAACCGACCCGACGGCCGTCTTGACCCTTGATCTGTACACCTGCACGACGGCGGATCTCGCCTTCTCCGTCCCCTTCAGGCTAACCTCCCGCCGCGACGACTTCGTACATGCGCTCGTCGCTTGGTTCGATATTGAATTCACCGCCTGCCACAAGACAATCCGCTTCTCGACCGGTCCGCATACTAAGTATACGCACTGGAAGCAGACGGTGTTCTACCTCAACGAAGTCCTGACGGTGCAGCAAGGCGAGGAGATTGGCTGCACGTTGGTGGTAAAGCCTAATGACAAGAACCGGCGCGATCTGGACATCAAGATCGAGTACCTTTTGGACACTCAAGACAGCCTGCGTCAGGCCCAGGGCACTTGCCTGTACAAGATGTGCTAAAACGTTTTCCGGGATAGAGCACATTTTGTTCCGTGTTCCACCGAGACCAACCAGTCATCAACCGCATGGGATACCTGCAGTTGCACGAGCTAGGAGGCGGGAATATAGGAGAACCTCTGACAGGAAGCTCGAAGAGACTGCACATATGCATGCTAGCCGGCGCGACGGCGCTAGAGACGCAAAAAATATAGTTGGGTGCCGCAAAGATATTATTGACACACATGGTTGGGCTTGCTATGTGGGGGGCATGGCCGGTATGATGACTGATGAAGATTACGACGCATTGTAACTCATATACGTCCCTCGAGATACCATGGGAGATTTCCCCCTTTCTCATCTAGAGGTTGATGGGCAGTCAGCCACCGCCACCTACCATCTCGGTGAGGTGCGAACTTTAAATAGACCTGCATCTCAAGTTCATAAGTCGCGGTCCTGATAGCTCGTTGCTATTCCGCACCCGCTCTTCGCCATCCTGTAAGAATTGGTGCTATACACTACTTACAGCCTTCTACGCATGACACAAGACCCCGAAAGTCTCGAGAGGCATGCGCTTATATTTTGTAGCTGAGGTCTGATACATTATGGGAAAATATTTACACAGACCTAGGTAAGTATAAATCAAGGTTCAAATGCGCTCATGCGCAGGTACACCAGCGCCGCCTAGCGGGATTAACCCAACGCTCTCGAGGGCTACGGAAAAAGGAGGATCTCAGAACTGGACGAGTCGAGTTGGATATTCGTCCGCATTGCGCGGGCGGGGATCTAGCTCCTTCCGCCCCGAGATCATGCTCATACCCTCGCGGTAGATAGGATGAGAGACAATAAGCTTGAAAACGACCAGGTCTCGGTAACGTAAGAAAGACAATGAAGCATTACGGCTTACGCTTCCCTTCGGCACTCGCTGGGAAGACAATCTGTGAGGCGCACCCGTACTGTTTTCACAGGGATTTGCTATTTGCGCGGTGTACCACCCGATACACCTGTCCTAAGCTGCTATACTGAATAACTCACTCTGCCACCATCGACGGACTTTATGCTGCCTACCGACTCGGGCCAGTTAACTACTACCCATTATTTGGCGAATAATTGTATATAATACATTGCCAGAGCCGTAATCTTAATGTCAAATGTAGCGCGTCGATTAAAATGGGGATATTATAGCCGTAGTTGGTCTCACAGGGGGCATTAGTGGTAATTGTCTTATACGGCGGACTGCCAGTTGTTATGTGGCTCACTGCGCAAATAGCAAACCCCTTTTCGTATCATCTCGTCATACTTTTTCAACTTACATTATGTAGACCCCTAACCCTAGCCAGCCGGCCCCTTTTCCCAGCCCAGCCGCCTTACAAGAAACCTCCCTTGGGTGGATCGAACAATCAATGCCCAGGGAGCGGCAGGAGGTGGGGTTTGGCAATTTCTCTCTGTCTCTCTCTTCTCTCTTGCTTTTTTAACTAAACATGGGAATTTGCTGTCTTTTTGACATGAAAGAAGAATCAACTCCGAGGGCTCCCCTCTATGAAAGGCTTTTGTGTCATCACTTCGTAATGGGCGTCATGTCTCTTCTCGTTCAAAGGCCTCCATACTTCTTGACGATCACGGCCACTTTGTTGGCCAGCTCGTCCGCTTCCGACCGCGTGGCTGCCTCGGCGTAAACCTGTTGGAGACACGATTAGTCCCTAATTGCTCTCGTTCCCGCTCTCAGGCTTACGAATCGTCTGGGCTCCGCACCAGGGGGGCAAAGGGGGAACTTACGCGGCAAGCGTTCTCGGTACCACTAGCACGAGCAAAAGACCTTGCGTTGGTGTACTTCTTGACGTACTGGTCGATCTCGTCCTGGCAGCCGACGGGGTGGCTGAGTTTCCTCTCGGAGTCGGTCGTCTGGAAGAGGTCTTTGTTGCCGACCTCTACGCGCACGAGACGGTTTGGTAGGTCCTGATATGTCATGGCCCAGTCCCGGAGAGACCAGCCCTTGTGGGCCAAGATGACCTCGACCATCAGCATGTCCGAGATGGCGTCGCCCACGGTCTGGTTGATCAGGTCTCCCAGAGCACTGAGCGTGTCGAGGGCGTCCTTCTGCGCCGGGGATTGAGGTTCCTTGGTCTTGAAGGCCGCTATGGCGTCCTGAGAGAATAGAATCGTGCCGTGGCCGTTGGCTTCGAAGTACACACCGATGTCAAATGCGCAGGCGGCGTGGTGCAGATGCTTGACGCCGGTTGGTGTGCACACAACGGGAAGCTGTAGATGCTGCTCGATGTACTTGGTGCTG
The DNA here is from genome assembly GCA_004155945.1 of Monosporascus sp. mg162. Lineage (NCBI taxonomy): Eukaryota > Fungi > Ascomycota > Sordariomycetes > Xylariales > Monosporascus > Monosporascus sp. mg162. Next base: position 68,389 of record QJNY01000004.1, on the reverse strand, counting down.
GCACCATTCGCATAGGCAGTCTGGACGACGCCAATCCGAAGCTGTTCGTCTAGGCCGGCCACCCTGGAGAGATCCGCGATGAATGAAGCTGCGAGGGTGGCGATACGGTCCCCATCGAACATGAAGAAACCGGACTCCGGGTCGATCCAGTAGTAAATGAGTCTGTCCGCATCTCCATCTAGCGAGCACCACCGATCTCCGGGGGTTTGTTTAGGGCTGGGCGGTGCCCTTTGTCTGGTCTTGACGAAGTCCGCTCCACAATCCAGGTTCAGCACCTCGGGACGAAGGACGTCGTCGTTGCAGACCTTGACTTGTAGACCGGTCTTTGAAGAGTCGTGGTGTTTTAGCAACTCGCTGAGCTTCGGGCCGCCTACCCCATTCGCGCAGTCGACGAACAGGGAATCTGACACCTTTCTGCCCCTTAAGGCCCGATAGAAGGCTTCCACAAGCTTCTTGTAGTACCCAGCCTCACTAACCTCGCCGTATGACTTAGGGGTTCCTTCGGTGTTGACGGCTCTTGTCAGATAATGCAGTTGCGGAGTGGTAAGAATCTTGTAGTCGACGTAGGTGGTGTTGGTGGCAGCGAGGGCATCGGCCAAGGCGGTCACCAGTTTTATGCCGGAAGGCCTCGTGTCTCTTCCGGCAATTACTTTGCCCGGGGATTTCAGGTCTATCTTCTGGGAGTCGGCCAGTTGGAAGAAATAGTCGGCGAGCTCCTCGTGGGTGGGAGCATTGACGAGCTTCGTGGCAAAGACCTCCCAGTCCTGTTCCAGCATGTCTCCGAGGGGGTCGACGATCTTGACACCGTTGTCGACGGCAGGATTGTGACTGGCGGTGATCATGACGCCGATGGCCTGGCCGTTGAGCTTGCGGCTTCGGAGAGCAGCGAGAAGTCCGACTCGGAAGGTGACCCCGTCGAGAAGATCGGCGTTCATGCGAAACCCAGCAGTGCCATACTTGTAGAGCTTCCCGACGTTGATGTCATGCTTCTTAGAAGCTGCGATTATGGCGTCTCGATCCATGTTGCGACGAGGGTTGCTTGTGGACGGTTACGGAAAGATACGCAGGGAATCCGACAAGGATCTCTGGTAAGAGTAGTAGGGCGAGGAGTCGTTGAGGGAATTTGGAGAGAACGGCTTGAGAAGTAATACGAGGTGGGCAGAGCCAGCTGACAAGCTCTAGCTCCGGATGATCCTAGAGGGCTACCCAAGGGCGGTGTTGCCAAAGGAAGATTTGATAATGTAATGGCTCTCGGCGTTCAAGTAACTGACAGAGAAGAGGAGCTGTATCCCAGATCGGGCGTGTTGCATATTGCATAACTGGGTATCATGTCACCATGGCACTTGCACGATAGTAGACTATCCAGTACTTCTAGATTCGTTGTGGGAATATCGTTTATATGATAGCCTATTATCCCGCTTTAAAGCGCATCAAGGTCGGCATCACCCGACTGAATGCCGCTCTCAGCCCCGCCATTTGGTTGTCACACAGCACAAACAACACATGCGTAAGGGGGGGGCGGGGTTTGTCGATCTCTTGATCCATGCGGAACACCAGTCGGGAGTCATGCATAGGTAGCTAAGTATACGCTTTAAGTTCCCAGATTCTGAGGAAATTCGAAATGACTCCTAGACACTCCATGAACGCATATATTCTTCCAAGGAGGGTCAACTGTTTCAAAATTTTGCAGCAGGAACTCATGTATAATTCTACGTAACAATACATATCTACTTATCCAAGCTTTTTCGGGATGGTTCATTGAGTCTTTGACTGGTAGTGGGGCTATGCCACCCTTTACACTTACCGGGCATAGCTTAGCCCAGCCTTAACTGGTAGAACTGATTATCTCATATGCAGTAAAAATAGCAGTAGGATGTATGTCTTGGGCCGGGCGCATATCTCTTTTTTAGGTGTGTATCACGTGATTTCGCGGTAATTTCATCACCCCATTCGGCATGGACGCGTCCGTCACCCTTGCTATCGCGTTAAGAAAGTCAGCATCCTTGAAATCAGCGCTAGATACGATTTGCTTTTGCATATTGCTATATAAGACGCGGCAGATCCGTTTTTGCGACAATTATCAAGACACCTAACTTGTTTGCTACAGTCCACCGTCCATCATGCCTGACGACGATGAGACCTGCGCAAATCCCCTTCTCCTCAAATGGACGAAGGAATCTCTCGATCTAGCTAGAGAACGGAACTCGAAGGCAGTGATTACATACAAGAAAGCATATGATGCACTCAAGGCGTGTCCCATCACCTTCACCCACCCTTCTCAACTGCAGCAGTTGAAGGGGTTCGGCCCAAAGTTGACAGAGCGCTTGACCGAGAAGATGAAGAAGCATTGTGAGGAGAACGGCCTACCTATGCCCAAACGCAAAAGGCTTACTTCGGCCGCTCATGCTGCTATTGACGGTGACAACGATGATGTCCCTGAGGAGAGACCAGCGAAGAAGCCGAGGAAGACCAAGCCTTACGTGCCAGTCCTCAGATCCGGAGCTTATGCCTTGATTCTCGGCTTGGCCTCGCTAGGTGAAGGCGCGCCCACGGGTATGACGAAGAATCAACTCATTGAAGCCGCACAGCCTCACTGCGACTCGTCCTTCACTGCCCCATCTGATCCAACCAGATTCTACACGGCCTGGAACTCAATGAGAACTCTCGTCGACAAGGACCTTGTCTGCGAGCGGGGGCGACCTTCAAAACGATATATGTTGACGGACGAGGGGTGGGAAGTAGCAAGACGAATCCAACAGGCAACCGAATGGGGTCAGCCAAGGCCCGGTCCACCGCCAAACCGTCCGTCTCAGAGGCTTGAAGTACGCCAGCAAAGCGCTGAGAATGCAGGAGGTTTGCGACCCGCTGCCAGGTCCCCTTCTGCCGAAGTAGAATGCCAACCAAAGCAAAAGTCGAGCTATGCGAACGTTGTCGCCCATGGAGACTCCTCCTCGGATGGCTCAGCGTTACCTACTTTCAGACCCATTCGACTTGCGCCTGGAACTTTCACGGTCGAGCTGGTCCTTGACGTTCGAGAGATCCGTGCGAAGACGGACAGGGACTACATGCAGGATGAGTTGGCCAAAAAAGGAGTCAAGCCTATCATGCGATCACTTGAGCTCGGCGATGCACTCTGGGTTGCCAAATGCAACGACGCTAATTTCTTATCCCGGCTAGGCGCCGAAGGTGACGAAGTGGTGCTCGACTGGATTGTCGAAAGGAAAAGGCTCGACGACTTGATCGCTAGTATCAAGGATGGTCGCTTTCACGAACAGAAATTCCGTCTGAAGCGATGTGGGGTTAAGAACGTGGTCTACATTGTCGAAGAAATTTCGATGGACTCGATGAGCTTCAACAGATACGAGGAGATGGTCCAGTCGGCCATCGCATCTACCCAAGTAGTTAACGGCTACTTTCTGAAAAAGACGCAAAAGATGGACGACACGATCCGGTACCTGACGCGGATGACTATGCTTCTAAAGAAGCAGTATGAAAACCAGTCCCTATTCGTGATTCCTACCGAGATACTCACGGCTCAGAACTACCTCCCGCTTCTTGACCACCTCCGGCAGAAAGAGCCCATGACGGGCTACTATGTCACCTACCCGGCTTTCGCATCGATGGCGTCAAAGTCAGAGATGATGACTCTTCGAGATCTGTATCTCAAGATGCTGATGTGCACCAAGCAAGTGACGGGAGAGAAGGCGCTGGAGATCCAGAAGAGGTGGAAGACGCCGTATGAGTTCGTGAAGGCGTTTGAGAACTGTGGCAGCGGAGAGGAGGGCAAGAAGAAGAAACGAGACCTGGTCTTTAGCCAAATGGGAAACCTAGTCGGGAGAAAGAAGGTCGCGAAGATCCTCAGCCAAAGGATCGCAGAAGTATGGGGAAGCGCCTGACCAACGCCGAGCGTTGTTAACTACGCTGCCTGCCTAGATACCTAAACCCCATGCCGCCGCACTTAGGTACTTTTAAATGAGAAAACGCAGCAGATGATGCCCAGCTAGCCGTTGAGTTCAAGTATGACCCCCCATGCCCTGGGCGACGATGTTCTGCACCATCTTCTCGATGACGGACGTCACCTGCATGCCCCCCAGTAATCCGGCCATGGACTTCTCGGCGTACTTGGCCAGGACGTCGACCTCGACGTTGACGCTCTCGCCGGCCCTCTTCTGCGCGACGACGACCTTGTCCTGCGTGTACGCGATGAGCATGACCTCGAACCAGCCCTCGTCGTCGTCGACCCGCGTGACGGTCAGGCTCGTGCCGTCGACGGCGACGAAGCCCTTGTAGACGACGTAGCGCAGGACGTCGCGCGACCGGGGCCGGAACCGGAACGTCAGCGCCTCGCCGTCGCGCTCCACGCCCGCGACCTCGGCCGTCGTGTCCACGTGCCCCTGCACGAAGTGGCCGCCCATGCGCGTGTCGGCCCGCACCGCGCGCTCCAGGTTCACCCGCGACCCCCGCCGCAGGTCCCCGAGGTTCGTGAGCCGCAGCGTCTCGGGCGCCACGCCCACCGTGAAGCTCGGCTTGCTGCCGCCGCCGCCGCCGTCGGCGGGTTTTTTGTTGTTGATCTCGGTCGCAGTCAGGCACACGCCGTTGACCGCGATGCTGTCCCCGAGCTGCGCGTCCGCCAGCTTGTCGGAGCCCTCGGGCAGCGCGATGGTCAGCGTCGTGCCGGTCTCCTCGTTCCGCACCAGCTCCTCCACCACTAGAAAGGGGACGATAACAGGTCAATATCTGGTTGTTCATTCCCGCCCAGCGGGTGACAAATTTTTTATTCAAAGATAAAAAATAATAATTCACGTACCTCCGATCTCCTCTACGAGTCCCGTGAACATTTTTCTTTTGTGCGGGTGATACGGGACACCTCCTAAACAATTCCTAAGAAGACTATGAATCAATTCGGTCTTGGATTATGGCGTTCGGGCCTGTGCCCCGCTAAGTACCGCCAGCCGATGCCCCACCGTCCCGCTTGGACCCCACTACTTTTGGGCCTCCCGATCTGCGGTTCTACTGCTTACGTTACCGAACGCTTCCCAGTGCGTCTCTCCACGTACTGACTTGTAGGCTCAGCGTCTCGCAGCTCTTGTCGAAATTCCCGGCAAGACGTGATAATTGGCCACACCGATAATGTGGGACGCTACGGTATTCAGAGATGCAATCAACGAGATAGGGCCTATAGAATCACCGGGTCGGCTTGCCTCCAGGGAGGGAGCAGTCTACATACATACTCTGAATCTATATTTGCCGACAGGCAGTCCGATATCTATCACCCACCACGTGACGGCTTTCTCACCCTTGAAGCATGAATCGAGTCCTTCAAACAATCTGGAACAGCGACGAGGGCATGGCCATCCGGAATTTCAAGTATCAGATGAATCAGTGCGGCGCTTGTAGATTCTGATCCGTATGATGTTCCGGGCCGCCGCTTCATCATCACAACTGAAGTGTAAGCCGAGCTTGCGCCGGCCGATTCCCGCCGCGGCGACAGGCTCCGCGTGATCCTTGGCTGTCGTGAGCTGATGCTTCTTCGACCTTCCTCAGAGGGCCTCTCCTCGAGTCTTCGGGTTGTGCAATGTTAGTCCATTGGCATTTGAAAACTTTAACCTGAATCATAGCCCGTCATGCGACACCTGTCATCCTATTTTTTGGGTCTATATTAGAATAATAAGTGTGATACCTTAAATAAATATACTATAAATTTTTTAATGATTTCATAACACCTGCTGGTACCAGGTCGGTATCCTTAGTCCGAGCCTCACTGGCACCCTACGATGCTAGGTGCGGCACGAATAACCGCAGCATCCGGCTTAGAGACGATGTGTGGCGGAGTCGAGGTTGGCGTGGCCTTCGCTTACGGCATGCGTGTCACGTAGAGATTCGGTTGTGGGCAGTTGAGCTCGGCCGCATACTCAACGATTGGGATACGACGAACGTCGCGGAAAATGGAAGGGACCTAAGAATTATCTCTATCTTTTCAGTCTAGTAGGGTCGTTGGGAGTAGTAGCGCTAATAGTTTGTTAGCGGCATAGCGACTGAAGGGACGGACATCGAGGCTGGTGACCTAGAGTGAGAAAAGGGGCTGGGGGGGAAGGGGGGCTTAGAGCATACTGTAGCTCTGCTGAACCTGATTGTTAATTATACGGAGGTTACGTAGTTACCGCTACCATTTAGGTACTTATCCCTGCCTATTCTTTTTATTAATAAAGGATACCGACTATGCTGGGAACTGCACCATACGCAGTCAAGTTGCTACACTCAATTTTATCTCCGGACAGTAAAGCAGCTACGCTGGGCCAGACTTCGAGGAGGGGTAAAAGCATCGACACTCTCAGAGCTCTAGAGCTTCATGCGCCATACGGGGAGGGGAGGCTGGACACTGACGTTTGGTTCCATGGGCAGTGGCTTCGCTATTCCGCGGAGAGGGGGCAGCTTGTTGCTGCCAGTGGCGCCGTGTTGGGAAACATATCGTACGAGATCACCTAAGCTAGGTAAACGGCGTGCGATCGGCAGCGTGGCATTGCTTGCAAATTTAGACGTTGCGAGCATGGTGACTGATGGGATCGGCCAAGATGCTGGTAGTCAGCTATGGGAAATAGAAGGATCCGTGGCGAACGAGTCGGTTTGATGTAAGCCACCCGAAAGCAAAAACAGTGTGTATAAAACAACATCTAGCGGTGCCGTTAGGAAACAATCCCTTATTCTGCGGCAACAAGGGGTTTGTGCAGCCATGATCTCCCCCTTTGACTGAACTCAGGGGTCATTCATCACAAAGCGAGAGCCAGCGGGGAACAGCCGGCAGCGTTTCATTCGTACCAATCACAGACTCCTCGCTCATAGCCACGAAAATTTTCCTGATGAGCTGTATGTGTCTGTTGATAGCCGGGTTGTTCACGGGATTGCCGTAATGCACCGTCAACTCATCCGAATGGTTTACGAAGGTGTAGGGACTGTAATAGTTAAAACGTCGCACTTCGCTTTGTCGCTGCGGTGGGAGAAAGGGAGATAGCACTCACGTTGCAGTCCGGAAGATTGCGCCCAAAGAGGCTCCGGAAGACGTCGCCAGCCGCCGCGGGACTCTCCTTGATGACGCGGTAGAAGGCCTCGAGCGGGTCGCCGCCCTGGCCCCTCCAGTCGTACTCGTCGGCAAAGAAGAAGGCCTTGTCGACAGACGTGACGAGCTCGATGTCCGATCGCGGCTTGCCGGGGTCCACGGGGTAGAAGTGGTCCGAGTAGATGTCGACCGCGTCGATGTCCAGGTGCGTCGCGTTGATGCCGTAGGTGTTATTAACGAATGGCTATTCCGCGCGAGCTCCTTGACGAGCCGCGCGATGTCGCGGACCCAGTCGGCGGGCAAGTCTATGTCGCGCGACGCGGGGCCCTCGAGCTCGTTCCCCGTCTCGTACGCGAAGATGGCCTGGTCCTCGGCGTACGTGAGGCAGTTGTACACGTTCCTGTGCGTGAGCGGCGTCTCGATGTAGGTCTTGAACGTCGACACTATGGTGGCGTTCGTATAGAACTGCTGTATTAGGGGGTTGTTGCTATCTCTCCCGATGCTGACGTTGAAGCCCGCCCATCTGAGGAAGGCATATTTACCCCCTTGGCAAGAATCCTGCGTCACATGAACAATCTGCAGTAGAGATATAAATGAGTAGGCAACAGAAGGCGTATCCAATTTTCTGTCAGAGTGACCACAAGCCTGATGTCGTACCTGCCAGCCTGATATACGACCCAGTCGATAGCCTCGAAGGCGGGAAAGGGGAGTCGTCATCTCGAGCCGCTGATATATCTTTCTGCAGGTCTGCGGGGTCAGGACTTCAGAGAAGAGCCCAATGTGGAACGCGAGCTTCCCTATCCTCATTGTCATATCGATATGGCCTTATAATGCTTCCTCCTCGATAGACTCCGTTTCAATAGCGTATTCTGGAGGAATGACGTCGGTATCATAGAGTCTGCCCCTGACTCCAAAGGACTAACTGCATTCATTACAGCTACGTTCTCGACTAACTGCCTCTCTTCAATTTCTTGCATCGCTATAGCCTCGGATATTCGACTATTTGTCCAAGCATTAGATCAGAGCCAGATAACAGCGTTCAAACAGTCAAAGTCGACTTTCCGCTCAACGAAACTTAGTAAAACTAGGAAGAAAGCGCATCAACTGCTTAAGAAACGTAATGGCCGCGATACCAAGCAGTCTTCTCAGTCTCTTGGTTGTCCTGGGTAGAAGAACGACCCGGTAGCTGATGTGGCGGCCAGAAGCACCCCACCAGATGGTTGCATTGACGTTACTCAGGAAGATCCCGCCCCAGCGGATCAACAAGGGCCAGGGGCCGTGGTTTACTCTTAGGGATCAGGAGTGTGAGGAGGCTGTGTGGCTTGCGAGAGGCGTCTGCTTCAAAGAGGGCAGGCTGCTATACAAGGCACATCAGATACAGCCCGTTTTCCGAAGAGACGGACAAAACATCGAGCATAAAGATATAACTACTGGTAATACCAATTTTATAAAGGACCATACAAGACAGGTGGGATAATCCAAAAGAAAAAGGAAAAAAATGTTTTTGATTCATGCAACATGCTCTTTCGATATTGTAATGGGCTAATTACTTACCTAATCCACCTGGGACGGGGAAGCTGCGGGATTGGGGGGATGCCAAGATACCAAGAAAGCTTAGCATTGGGAGAAACTTTACTACACGTTGGGCCTTTTTTTATGAAGCTCCGGAAGCGCTAAAAATACACAAGAGGCTAAGACAGCTTTGGCAAATGTAATGAGAAGAAGCTCCGGCGTGGCACTTCGTATGGGGAAATTGGGTTTCTGCTATCAGTAGTTCCTCGGCCGTTGGGTTTTCCGATGCTCTCTTTTTGCCTTACCGGTACCGTTACCTCGTCATGACCTGGCCCTAAACCTTCCGCCACCTCGCGCCCCGATGACCACCGCAAAATGGCGCCACGATCATCACGTACGCGATTCCGCTCCCTGCTGGCACTGCTGCTCGTTCTCTGTCTGCTTCTGAGGACGACGGTCGCCTCGCTCGGCGACAGGCTGCCCGAGTTCAAAGAATGCGTCAAGGTACGTACGAAGACGCTTGTCTGGCTTATGTGACACTGCCTGTGCCACTGCCCTGACATCCTGTGATGCGCGCAAAGCCGGCTGATCGTCTGTGTCCCTTTAATTTATAGGTATGCGAGCGTGAGAACTGCGATCCGAACCGAAACCCTAACCCCATTCGTAAGCAGCCCCCTTAGCCTTGTATCGGGGAGAAATCGAAGTACGAAGTCCTGACGCATGTCTGTCCCTCACGCAGCCCTCCATCGCCGCCTCCTCCTCTGGACCTGCCCGAAGGAGTGCGACTACACGTGCCAGCACATCGTCACGGCGCGGCGACAGGCGGCGGGGAAGAAGGTCACGCAGTTCCACGGCAAGTGGCCGTTCGTGCGGGTGCTGGGCATGCAGGAGCCCTTCTCGGTGCTGTTCAGCCTGGGCAACCTGTGGGCGCACTATCAAGGGCTGGCCAAGGTGCGGCGCGAGATCCCCGCCGGGTATCCCCTGCGATGGTACTACGAGCTGTTCGGCGTCGTCGGCGTGGCGACGTGGGTCTTCAGCGCCGTCTTCCACACGCGCGACTTCGGCCTCACCGAGGAGCTCGACTACTTCGCCGCCGGCGGCAGCGTCCTGTACGGCCTGTACTACGTCACCGTGCGCATCTTCCGCCTCGACCGCCCCCGCCGCCGCGCCCCCCTACGCCTCTGGACCTTCGTCTGCTGCTGCCTCTACGCCGCTCACATCGCCTACCTCAAATTTTGGCGCTGGAACTACTCCTACAACATGACCGCCAATGTCATCATTGGCGTCCTGCAGAACTCTCTCTGGATCTACTTGAGCTATGTGAGGTGGAAGGAGAGGCGCCGCACCTGGGCCATCCTGCCGGGCATCGCCGTAACCTGGCTCATGCTGGCCATGAGCCTAGAGCTGCTGGACTTCCCGCCGTTGTGGGGAGCCATCGATGCGCATAGCCTCTGGCACCTGGGCACCATCGTCCCTATCATGTTGTGGTATAAGTAAGGGGTTGCAATTCTTTCCCCCGTCGGATGACCTGAGCTGACTATGCACAGTTGGATGGTCAAAGATTCTCAGGATGTTATAGCTAGCAACGGTGCCATCCTGAAAGATACAAAAGCTTGATTGAATGTACTCTACGTTGCTTAGGGGCAAGTAGTTTAAAGTCACTAACGGGTCGAAAGGCACATCCGATGTTACAAGATGCTACGCCCCCTAGGGTTCTGATGGCATAACGCCTAATCATCAATGGAGTAAGGTCTTTGGCTTTTCATATTATATACTCAACGGCTCTTGACGGCTCACAAAATTGGGGCGCTGCTACCAAGCACATGTTGAAGGACATAGACTATGGTGCAAAGCCAATTAAAGCCAGTTATGAATACCTAACACCCGTGTCGTCATTCTCTCTGTGCGACAACTACTGTACTAGAAGGCAGTCCGTCAAATATATCAAGATACAAAATACGACGAGCGCTTGTGCCCCGACACCTAGATTCTCATCCCCGTAGCCCGTACTTACTTAGCTGATATAGAAGCTACCCCCCTCGTAGATCCGGGGACCGTGAACCTGGACGTAGAAAAACACACGTCAGCACAACATCGCAAGCGACATGCGTCTCTCAGCACATAAAGAAGTTCCTCCCGCAACACCGGGAATCAGAAACCAGATTAATCTAAGCATAACAAAAACATCCCCGCCTCCCCGCCGGGCCCCCAGAGCCCCCCGCCCCAGCACTAAGCACCGCGGCAGCACATGACGATGCACACGCGGCGCCCATACGGCCAAGATGGGGAGACGCGGAAGCGCGCGACGGGGCGTGGCCCGAGGGCGCGCGGGCCGAAACGAGTTTCGTCCAGCGCGCCGGAAACGGTCTCATACGGCTCTTCCTATGTGAAATAAAGGTAGGTTGGACACTTTCGTGTCGGCGTCATCATTTGACAAGGCGGTGCAGGAAGGCGAAAACAGTACATGTGAGAGAGAACTTACTGTAGGCAGGTAGCTGATGATGGATATACAAATACCAAATAATGATCCCCTGTCGTATTTCTGCGGCGTGAAAGGTTTGGGATACGATGGGCGCGAATAGCGTGTCCTGGCGTGTTGGAGGAATTATTTGGTGAACCGAAACAGGTGCAGGTTTGTTGGAAGTAAAATCTTTCCGACGAGAAAAGCCGGGCTTCAGAGATGCGGGGCTCCCGACACCGAGAAACTGGCAGCTGCCAGAAATTGAGAGCTAGCTTCACACGTCGCACTCTGCAATATAGCGAGCCCGCCTAACCGGAGAGCTTCAAGTGTTCTTCGAAGCCGACCTTCACCAACGGGATTAACGACCCAGTTTCTCCTTCTTTACAAGCAGCATTGTCTAGATCATGAGTCACTTGTTATGTTTGGCGCAAGAGAACTTTTTTTTTGTAATCATTACTTCTTATGGAGACAAGCCTCGTTTCTCAAGTCCCATCATTCCTAACCAATGCCAGCTTGATCTGATCCTCAACGGGTTACTCTGGGCGTCAAGCTTGCATCCACAGCTATTGCTCTCGGCCAAAACTAGATCCATGAAAATCAAGGAAAGCAAGCTCATGTAACTGATAACGTAGATTTGTACATAGGCCAGGAGACGATTTCATCCACGAGTACCTTAATCTCCTAAATCGCTGCTCTAATCTCGAGCCAATCTGAAAGGAACAAGGCAATTCCCTCTTCTAACTCATCATCATTATATCGTAACTCTCGCGGAACAGGCATGAAGTAGCGGAGAATCTCAATGACACAAGTCTCACTAATGGTTGTGGTTGTACTGTCATGTCCGCGCTGGGCACCCCAACTTAGTGGTGGTTGGGAAAGGCCTGAAAGTCCGAGGCTGTCCAGTCCATCTGTTGATTGTAGTCAATGTTAAAATCTTGAGATGAGGGCTGGGTAAAGCCGCCGACAAGGCTGGGCGCGAACAGATTGTCGAACTCTTCTTGTTTGCTCATGCCGTTCGGCGGGAAGAGTAAGAAGTCTTCGCCGAGCTGACCAGTACACGGGTATTCTTCGAACCCTTCATCAACGTCCGCCATGGACGTAGGTGTGTAAAGCATAGCGTTACCCTGGCCTACGGGAGAGATGTGTGCCGCAGGAGGGTGTGGAGCCGGTTCAGATGGGAAGTTCGAGAAAACCTCCAGGCCAGCTTTGTTGTAAATTTGGTTCGGCGGCGTCGGCAGTTGGACGTGGGCGCCGTAGATGTCTTCGAACTGACCAGTGAACTCGGGGCTGAGATCCTGGTAAGCATTGAACTGACCGCCGTCGGTAGATGGCGTAGGGTTGTCGACCGGGGAGAAATCCTCCGAGAAATCGACTTGAATCTCACCCTCGTACAGCGAGGGCTCGAGGTTGGCATTGAACTCCTCCGACGTGGGGTAGGCGGGGAAGTTGATATGGCTGAGAGGGTCGAGTTGGTGGAGCGGGAAGACGGTCTCTTCCGGAGGAGTCATGACCGGGTTTGAATGCTCGCTGCTCGGGGTTGGGAGGTTGTTGATAATGGGCGTGTGTTTGGCAGAGTTGTCGGACTTAGCTTCGCCCTTCTTAGAGCTGCCATTCGATTTGGTTCGAACGTATGTCCAGCCATGTGCTTTCTCCATGTGCTGCTTGCAGTTCGACTCCCGCTTCGACTTGTACGGGCAGGGCTTGAATTTGCACTCGTACATAGGCGGGGAAGCCGAATGTTTGTCATTGACATGACGATCCATCTCCTTCTCGGTGGGCCATCCAAACTCGTGATATTTGCAGGTAGGAATAGGGCACTTCCAGGGCCGCGAGTGAGTCTTCTCGTGTTTGGTGAGGTCACAGGGTCGCTTGAACTCTTTGTTGCAACCCGGCTCCTTGCATTTCTTGGGGGCAAGTTCCTCGGGGCTGGCGTTCTTTTTTCTCCGAGCCATAGATCGCATAATTTCTTCCTCATCCTCAAGTTGCTGACTCATCGATCGCTTGAAGCGGATCGGACCTTTTGTTTCCTCGTCAACGTATTCGACCGGTTGCCCAGTAGCGATTGAGATGGCTTTGCCGTTCTTTTTAACTCTGACTAGCTCCGCCGGGCGCCCATTCTTGGTAAGACCGCCCATCAGTTTTACTTCGTCGCTTCTGGGATTAGGGTTAGTAGTTGTAAACCATGGAAAGGAGCTTTGGGTGGCGCACGGGTCGACATCCATCTCATCGAGTGTTTCACCAGATGCCTGTCTATCACGGGCCTCTTTCATCTGCTGTGCGTGCTGGCGTATCTGTTCGACAAGATCAATGAAATAGCCGTGGTTGTAGGGCCGATCATGAGGTCGAGTTTGCTCGCGGTCGGTCAGATATTCAACCGTCGCTTGGATGCATCGGATGGAGGTAAGGCAGAAGTCGAGGTACAGCTCTGCGGTTTTGGCCCTTTCCTTCAGGCACAACATCCGATAAGTAACTCCCCACACTCCAGGGTCTTTGATTAACTGACTCACCGGTGCCATAAAGATTAGGGTCTTCTCGAGGTCCCTGAGACAAACGATCTGCTTCTCCTGGATCCTTCTGGGACAATCAAGGACGATGGGCCGGAATTCCTTCAACGACCGCTTTGCTAGCAGCGGCCCCAACGTATGTTCATGGATACGGTTGAAGGCACGATCACTAAGACGCGGGATGCTCTCGGCCTTGATGGTTATGGCAGAGCGGTTGATAGCCGATACACCGGATGATGCGGTTTCCTTCTTCTCGTTGACTGAAGCAATCGAGGATCCAAGTCCGCTGTCAGACTCGTGGTGTCTGGAGGAGCGGCGATGACGGGGACGAAGCACACGGCGGTCCGTCTCCGCCGTGTTGGAAGCATTTGGAGCCATCGTATCGTCTAGGACGGTATGATCCAGAACTACTCGAGGGATGGGTAGGCTGTTGTCCCGGAAAGAACGACGAGACGGCGCACTGTCCGTCTTGGTATCCGCGAGGGTGTCTTCAATACGGCCAATGGCTATGGCAGCACGGCGACGATGAGCATCAAGGACATCATCCAGGTTCGTCTGCGAGCGACGAGGCAGTGATGGAACCCTAAAGGTAGGAGCCGGCGGACTAGACGGAGGTGTAGTAGGTGAATGAAAGGTCGCACCCTTCCGGAGGGTTAGGTTGGTCTTAAGCCTCAGGCCATTGGGAGTATCAGAGTCCTGGCGAGGTGCCGGAGTCCTTCGAGGATTGGAAAAAGACATGTTGACTATAGGAGGTCTGCTGGAGGGGTATAGCTAGGTTTAATGGATGATATAATGAACTGTGTCAAGACGCCATGCAGTTAGCACCCTCCTGCAGGGCAAGGCTGGGCCTCTCTTATGTGAGTCACACGAGTCTATGGCACACCGAACAGATGATGGCCTGAGGAATCCAGAGTCGTATCACAAAGGTCAAGTAGACATTGACCAATCAATACAAGATAGAGGTGAGTTTGAGACAGGTGGAAATAGATCAGATGGAAATGAGGGTCAGGGGAGAAGGGACGAAGCGGCCTTACTTTAAGGCAACCCCAAGGAGCAGTGATGGTTAGATTGCAACGGGATTGGTGGGCCGACGGCCGCGATACCTCGACCTCGATGGGAATAGACTGGTACGAGCAGCCAGCTGGCCTCTTCAAAACCAAGGAGATCAGCTCGGAGGTTATCCTCACGGACGAGCCATGGGTAAGACGAACGGCCAACAAGTTCAAGTAGAGACAGATAGGACGATGGTAGCGAGGTGCGAAAAGAGGCTTCTTGGACAGGATGAAACAGAGATTCAAGGTGCGAGCTCGAGATGGGGGGTGGAGAGGACGATGAACAACAGCTTAGCGAGTCTAGGGAGAAAGACTGACTGACTCTTCTTCGTCCTCGATGACGGGAACTCGTTCCACTCAAAAGGATGGAGATTTAGGCAGCAGCCTTGAAGACCCCTGCTCCGTCGATCTCGCTACAGGGGAGGGGCGGGCTGTCAATGGTGGCATTAGATACAGTGGACACCATGTTGTGGACTTAAGCGTAATGTCTCCGACGGGGCCGGCCACATTGTCTCCCGGCGTTCCTCCGATTCAATGTTGTGCCTCCATTGAATATCAACACTGACATCGAATCAATTAGTTCCTTTTCGAAATGAGATATTTGGCCTCTCGAGGTAATAAATCGAACTGAAGCGGCCTAATATCAGTTTATAGTATTGCGGAAATCATCCCAATACTTCATATTAACAAAACAGACTTTCCCACTGCGTCCTCTGCTTGTCTCCGCCAGAATGCTGCGCCATCCAACAGTCCCAAAAAAACGCCTTATACTAACCCTTTTTGGACGGTAGGATTCCTGGTGAAGTTGCACCTGCAAATGCCAACTGAGGATTACCAATGTCACGAACCAAACATCAGCGCAAACGCGCTTAGCGAGTTGTTGATCGACACCTCTTTGTGTCATCCAGTATTTGAGCGCCGTCAATTTTAAAACAAGCTATCAGTGTTCCTCTGGTGGAATTGCTGTCTATATATATCTTCTATCAAATCAATGTCATGATTTACAGTACCAAAATCCCTAATCAATCTATTTCAGAACTGGCATCTAATCTGCATCCGCAGTTGCTAAGCCACAATCAGGAATACCTATCTTTAGGTACTTCAACTATCTGCCAAGACTCGTTTTGATTAATAATGCTCAGAATACAGACGCGTATCGCATTTCCTACAATAGTCCTACGTACATGAGACATGGAGAGGATGAGAAAAATCTTACATACTCCCTATCTCGCCCCATTACCACCCATAGTGCAACGCGAGGCACATGTGACCTTTTAACTCGAGTCCTTGATAAGGGTTCGGTGCCCAATCGTCATGAAATCGTGGAGAATCGCACCGAATCGTTTCCGTAGGGCTGCATTGAGGATTTGACGCGCCTCATCCAGTAAGATCACCAGTTCCATCCAGCCTCTAGCCTGATGCTCTTCGTGCATATGTATGCCCGCTACAGATGTCGATATGTATGTGTCTCTTTGCGGAAACGCGCATGTCATACCTCTACAAATGCTCGACGGCTTTGCGGAGCAATATGCAATACGTTCACAAACTCCAAGTTGCGATCCGTTCCGAGTTGACTGGGGTTCTGACCATCCGGGTATTCCTGAACTCAATGAAGCAGATGTCTATTCGAGTTCAGTATTCGCAACTTTTTATGATACTTCGTAATGAACCAAGGAAGGGTAGCGACAGTGACGCAAATTCCCGGCTTCTTGTCTTCGGTCGACTCTCTCGGTGGTCGTTATTCACCAGCAGAAAACGCGGCCCTCCTTGGTCATGGCTTGGACATTCAAGGCATCTATTTACGGTCCCAAGCGTCTCAGGGGAAGCTGCGCTGCAGGGCGCTTGTACTGTAAGGTAAGGTTATCTCGAATCCCCGCCGTCCTTGGTCGATCCGGCGAATAAGGCTCGTTCCCGCCATCCCCCCCGTGTAGGCAGCCCCCACACATTGGCCCAGTTGTGGATGTGCAAATGAGGAGCCCCCGGGGCACCGCAGTGGTGGTGACTCAGTGTCCGAACTTTTACGGCACAGGTACCCGGAAAGTTCCAAGGTAATTGTAATTGTTGCTCTTCTTTGGCACCTTTAAGCCCCGCAATCCGAGTTTGATTCGATGAAAGAATCTGGCCTCAAACATTGGCCAATACGACCCTACATGCGAAGCCACGTATGCATCAAAGGTGCGCTGCGTTGATACGCCACTTGGTAATCAAATCACGGATTATGATGGTCGTCAGCCCTATCGGTGATTCGGCCAGCCGCTTTCCGTTCGAGTACTACATAAGTCCCTAGGCTTTAAAATCGCATCGATTCGTTCCGCGGCCAATCAAACTCCAGCATATTCTGGAGCCTGGGGGGTTTGCTCTTGGCCGGCGCTACTTTCTATGTAAGTTATCACTCACCCAAGAGACATGCGTAACACCACGACATTTCTTGATTTTCGCGTCATAAGCTTAGAATCACTTGCATTTCGTACTTAGAACCAGATCGTAATAGCGTCTAAAGCTGTTTCCGGGGACTTGTCCAAACGCTGTCGCCTAAAAGTGGACGAGACCATAGTCTCTCCCCCCATGCCTCCAATGCCCTACCTTACACCTCCGAGCTGTCCTTCTCCTCGGTGACAACACCCCTCTGGTCTACATTTCCTCTCCACTTCTTGAAATATCTGGCAGAAAGTTCTAGCCGGAACATTTCGTCGATCTCCCCAACACTCCGTCCCTTCATCTCGGGGATACAAATCCACGAGACTATGACTGCGATTGCAGAAAGGCCGGCGAACACAAAGCCAGTTTTGGCCTTGAGGTTGCCAGCGTCCGGGTTGAATATATATGGCAAGACGGAGCTCATCACAATTGATGAAATCTGGGCCCAAACCCCACCCACAGCCTGAGACTTCGCTCTGAGCCTCAGTGAGCTGGTTTCGCCCATGATTGCATATCCGGCTGGCCAGCAGCCGACGCCGCAGACCACGATGATAATGTTCATAGAGATACCCGCGTAGAGGATGGCCGACGGCGTCGACCAGAAACCCGAGATGCCCATTGACGCCCAGAGCAGGCAGGCAATGACTATGGTAATGCACGTCAATCTCCTTCGTCCCACCCTTGACAATACCCAAATGCTGGTTCCATTTGCCAAAAGACCAAGGACAATGCCGCAGATCAGGAACATCAGGCTCGCTCTCGAGTTCATCCCGATAGTTTGGAGGAAGTAGCTCGAATTTGATAGAAGGTTGAGCCCGAACAGAGCTGGCAGTATGTTGACAAAGACGATAATCCCGGTTCTCCTGCGATGCGTGGCGTTGAAACAATTCATGAATGTCACCTCACGGGACATCACCTTTTCATTCTCGACGTTGAACGCGATCCTCTCGAGTACCGCCGTGGCATTAACTCTGGGTTCAAAAAGCCGCTTGGCCGCGTGGAGGGCCTTGTCCATCTGGCCTTTGCGGACGAGATAGGCAGGGCTTTCGGGAAGTACGAACGACAGAATGAACGGCGCCGCAGAAAGTGCCCATTGGGATCCAAAGGCGGCGAGGTAACCATTGCTGGTCCCATCGCCTTCGATCGAGAAGACCACCGCGGAGCCGATAAGTTGGCCCATGAGGGTGAAAGTAGGGAATAGCGCCATCGCTGGACCACGGAGCGATGTAGGTGCGTTTTCAGAGACGTAAGTCAAGGCTTGGATCTTGATAACCCCGACAGAGAAGCCTTGGACAGTCTTCCCAAGCAAGAAGATGCCCCTCCTCGCTTCCATGTTACTGGGCGTGTTCGCGACGAATATTATGACCACGGCAACGGCGGAGACGACGCAACCGATCATCAAGCTACGTGTTCTTCCAATACGATCCTGTAACCACCCTCCCGCAACGGACCCCACCATAGATCCCAGCGGACCAAACGAGAGCCATAACGATAACCATGTGGCCGGGAAGATATAGTCGCCATTAAAGAGCTCGCCAAAGTCTCTCTGGAAGGCGGGCACGCCAGTTACTGCACCGACAACGACGAGATCGTATCCCCAAAGAAGGATAGCTGTCGTGAGAGCCAGGCAGTATCCTGCCACCTTGGGGTAGCGCCGGATGGCTTGTCCCAATGGTAGGTCTTCATCATTTTCGACTGAGTTTCTATCGCTGCTGGAGTCTTCTACGATAGCTTCTGTTGTATCTGGCTTCATGTGAGCTCCTGGAGAGGCTGATGGTTCGTAGTGATCCGGCACTGTCATTATGTCGGGTTCTGTTTGTCTAGGTTTTTGCGCTACCACTTTCAGTGAACGGGTGGCGTGGGTTGATATATAACACCGCAGTAATTGGCCACTTGCAGGAGGGGTTGGTCAAATTGAGATAATGAAGGATCACAACCAGTGCATTGAGGCGTCATCCTTGAGCTCAAATATTTGGTCCTACGCTGATCTGGACCTCTAGTGAGACCACCATTTCTAGTAGCCAAGGCCTTAGACTATTGGTCCAGCTGCAAAATGTTTTTACCGTGGTCTTATACCCTGATCGGCCGAAGCAAAGCTCGAGGGTCCCTCCCTGTATTGCTGCGATCTTCGGTTGGGATAAGCGAATCTCGGTGCCCCGCAAGTTCTGACCAACCTTCACTGCATACCGCCCAGTCATCCTCCAAACAATGCCCAAATGCTCCCGAGTTTATGATGACATTGGACGCGCAGTTGTGTTTTTACCCGCTGCTACCATATGACGTTCTTCGGCACATGCTCAATGCGGCTACAGCTATAACAAACCCCGTGACACGGCAACTTCTGCAAGCGTCGCTAATCCCAAGGGGATGTGAACTGACTCTGTCATCACCAAGAGCGGAGATCGCTTTATCCATGGTAGTCATTACGCCTTAGCCGACGCAATCCTATTGTTGTTTTGGCGGTCCCTGCGAAACTCCAGCGTGGTCCGTATAGGGATATATGAAGTAAAACAATCTTACTCTCCCTTTCGGTCCAACCGGTCTATGGCAATCCCCATGGGGGCTTACATCCTATCGGAACGTCTGGGGCCACTCTTAGCGAATTAGTAACCAACCTGGCAATGTGGGAGCTTCCATATTCAACTGACAGCTGTAGCATGGCCTATATACGAATTAACGTTTAGTACCCTATCTCAAGGTGTGTGGTGCGGCCGCGCCACGGCGCTGCTTTCGCTGTCACTTAGACGCCTCGTTGCCGGGACCAAGCTTGGGCGTAAAGGAGCAAGAGGTGTTCGCAAGGGGCGCGGAATTCACCGCCTATACGACGGCAAGTGGGGGTCAACGTTTAGTACCCTATCTCAAAGGTGTGTGGTGCGGCCGCGCCACGGCGTCTGCTTTCGCTGTCACTTAGACGCCTCGTTGCCGGGACAAGCTTGGGCGTAAAGGAGCAAGAGGAGTTAGCAAGAGGAGTTCGCGAGGGGCGCGGAATTCACCGCCTATACGACGGCAAGTGCGGGGGATCTAAATCTGAGCCTATAACCAGAGTGCTCATCTAATTGAAAAGACCCAAACCATTTCCAAAAGTTCCCGTATGGCCGTTATGACTTCGCTGAGTCACATCCTTTTTTGGGCGTTCCCTCATCCAGAAAGCCCAACCAGAAATTCCATCCGCGGTCAAGGCCAACTTTATAATATGAGTCCGTACACATAATCCTCCCTAGCTGTCGAAGTCCAGATCCTGGCCGAGCCGGTGCCCCGAGGGAATAAGGGATCGTGGGATCGCGGGATGGCAGGAATTTATGGGACGAGCTAATGAGATGTCAGGATACTCTTACCACGTGCGCCTGGAACACCAGAGACCCCGGGGATCCAGCGTGACAATGTTACACAGTAGCTACAGAACTCTGGTTGGTTCGCGTGTTAGGGTATACTGAAAAGGGGACCCAGCCGAATGGCTGCAGCCCACAGCGTCGCAATGTGGCGTTCTCCCAGAGCAACATTGGCCGGGTTGCCTTACCTTACCTGGTAACCCCGCAATCTGGCAACCGTGGGGAAGAATCCCCCCATCGATAGCCGCAAGTCTTCGGCGGACGATGCCGGGAGGTCGCCTCGAGTCAAGTATCTTCCTCCATCGCCGGTTTATCCGGTGTGCGGATGGGGCCCCACTCACCTAGATCCTAGGCCGGCTTGATTTGTTTCGCACTGATGGATCACCTTGGTCGGGCGTCTGTCTACGTCTTGCTTGCACCAACAAGGTAAGTAGATCTCTTCAGAAGGCGCCGCCGGCCTGACCATAGCCTAGCCCCATGTGGTCGTAGAGGCTGTGGCTTGTCTTCTCCCGCGAGGAGGCGATGTCGGGGGACACGTTGTGGCGCCGCCAGGCGTCCGGGTCGTCGCGGTCATCGTCGGAGCCGCACTCCGACACGCCGTTGCTGTCCCGGCGGACAGGCTTCTGCGGCTCGAAATCCGCGTAGCCGAACGCCGCTGCCTGCGGCTCCGCGTGGTGCACGCGCGGGTCGACGCCGTTGATGACGATATCCCGCCGAATTGCCGGTGCACTGCTCATCGGCGGCATCCTCATGGGCTGCTCCCGCACGGCCGGCGCCGGTGACGGGCGCCGCGGGTGGGCGCGGTACCCCGCCGGCTGTGGCTGCGGCACAGGCTGCCGGCGCTGGGCCCCGTGGTACAACGGCTTCGGGGGCATGGGGATGGCCCCAGAAAAGCCGCTCCCGCCGGGTTGCTGTTGTTGTGGGCGCGGGTGGTAAGGCGTGTTCGGCCGCCGCCGCTGCTGCTGCTGGCGGGGGTCGGCGGCCACGGGCTTCCGGCGCTGGACCGCGTAGTTCTGCGGCGGCCTCATGGCTGCCGCCGCGGGCACCGGCAAGTGGCGGAAGTCGCTCCCGGGAAGCCCGTAGAGCGCGCCCCCGAGGGAGGGCTCAAGGTACGAATCCCGGTCCCGGGTCCGCTGGCCCGCCCATCCGTAGCTGTGGGCCGCCTGCGTCGCGTGGGCTTGCACCCGCTTCCGCTCGTAGTGGTCGCCCCGCTGCTGCTGTGGTTGGGAAGGAAGAAAACCCTGGAGGTTCTGTGGTTGGGGTTGATCGTAGTCGCTGGAATCGCCGCAACACATCTTGTCTCTTCTTTTTTGCCAGGCTTTTCCGTGTGGTCGTGGTTGGATGAAGGATATTACCGAAGGCTATTAGATGGTATGAAGCGAAGATAAATACGTATATGGTGCGTAAGTAGAATGCTTAGCTGTCACTGACAGCAAGTGAGGTGCGTGGACTATGAGTAATTAGGTAGGGACGAAAAAGAATACTAGTGATATCAATGCAACTGCTCCAGCAGCGTCTTGATAATGAACACCTGTTGGTTAATATTGAATCAGATATGGAAGTGAACCCGTAAACGCTGTCTGAGTCGCTCTCTCTCTCTCTCTCCTCTGGCGTCGCCGAGCTAAGGGCTTGTATATAACTTATAAAACTCGGTTTGTCCCAGTTCCCTTTGACTGCCGCACAAAGAGCGTGTTGGTTGGGTTTGCCCCTTTGTGGTTAATTATAGATAATGTCGCTTGTCGCGTTGACAAAGGCCCTGTCTTCAGTGACTTTGTTGATGAAACCTTGGAGCGCAGAACCCGTGACTAATGGCGGCGATTCGGCTTGTTCCATTGTTGAATTGGGTTGTCTGAAGCGGGTATTGTTAGGTCTATCAATGAGACTTGTAAGAGGCGTTGGCCACTATGGCAGTATGTGGTGAAGATAGCGAAGATGTTGCAATAGGGATACCGTCTCTCAAGTCGCAGTCCCGTATAACCATGTCCGTTGAACATTGTGCTGTCTCTATTTCTCGACAAATTTTTTTTTTTTTTTTTTTGAATTGATGCAATGCATCTCTCATATGTAGAACGTCTGCAGTGTCAGGTAAGACTATACCAGTCAACTCGAGCATGAATGACGCGTCTCATCGGATGATTCACCCTTTGGTGAGAGAACAGTTAAAGGAGTCCATCCCAGTATGACACCTCTTACACTCACTCGCTTGAGTGTCATTAGGTGACTACAGCTAGAGTTGCAATAACCGCTGACGAGCTCATGGCTTTCCAAAATAGATTTGCCAGGACAGTTCCACTATCACTTACTCGAGCCCAAGAGTCTTACGTAAAAGGGTGTCAACAGTAACTCTATAAGTAGTTAGGGGTCACGATGCCTCTTTTCACCCATTGCATACTCCAATGTATCGGGAGAGTGTCCTCGCTAAAAGACACCCTGTAGCCGGGAAGCTTTCAATCACACCAGCCTGAATCTCAAATTATGCCAAAATATTAGCGTATAAAGTCAGTTACGAGTGTATTACCACCATGTCTCGCCAGCGTACCCCGGAAGCGTAGCGGATGCATCGTGTATTTCGCCTCCTATGTTCGCACTCGGCTACCAAGGGCAACCGACGGGCAAAAGAGGGCAAGCGGAAGGCCACCCGTTAGAAGAAACAAGAAAATATCGACTTCTCGGAGAGCTATATACCTTATCCTCCGTTTTCTCTCTCGCGACACAACTCTGGACTTACACGATATGACGTCAAATGACGACAGCGGGCGAGCGTTTCTATTACAGTATGGTATGTTCATTGAGCCAACGTGCGGCACAAGAACAAACTAAAACTAAGAATAACTCCGGAACAAAGCAAGACAAGGCCATTGTCAACTCGTCTAAGGGGCGTGCCTTTGTGCTATTGTTTATTCATAACTCACCAGTCACCTCTTCTTTGTCTCAGTGGTAATACGTTGCCAGCTAAAACCCTGCTCCGCCCTTACAGAATGGCCTTGGACGAGGCAGAGGAGACTACCTACCTAAGCGGAAGAAAAAGTCGACGCCAAGATGCAACCCTTAGGTAGTACCATCAAGAGATGGCTAGGCCATAAAAAGAAGAAGAGCGCCGCCGGCGCAGCAGACAAGCAACAGGAGGGCTGGAGGTCGAGTTCGGGCGTCGAGGAAGACAAGACGACCGACAGGAGGAGGACCGACGGTGGCGAGGCGGAAGCGGAAGCGGAGCGGGCCTACCTGCGGAACGAGGTCGCGGTCACGGGCCGCGGCTTCGTGCCGCAGGCCCGGGGCACGGAGGCGACGCTCGCGTGGTTGGAGCGGCGCACGCCGGACGCGCTGTCGCGACTGCTGATCGAGCGGGACCGGGCGGAGCGGCAGAACCGGCGTGGGCCGAAGACGAGGGGCACGAAGGAGGTCAAGGGGATCCTACTGCGGCCCTGCCGCACCACCGTCGAGCAACTGCACCACGTCCGCGATCAGGCCGAGGCCGCCGTCCGCTACGGCGGCACCGTGCCGGGCGCCGTCGCCTACAGCCTCGCTAGGTCCCTCCAGAAGGGGGCGGCCGCGGTCCGGGGGGAAAGTGGAAGTCCCAGGCTGCCCTCGCTGCAGCTCCGCGACTTCAGCACCATGGTCGGCGAGCAGCTCGAGCTCGTGAGCAGGATGCCCGGGAGCGCCCTTAGTTCCGTGAGTAATCCGCGGACCTGGTTCGACACCCGGTCGCCCAAGCCGAGAGGTAACCGTTCCCCGTCCCCTGAACCCGTCGGCGAGGCGAGCGCGTGGACCGAGGCCGGTGCCAAGGGCAGTGGACGGGGGGTTTCCGGGTCCGGCTTCCGGAATGCCGACAACGCAGGTGAGGACGAGCGAGAGTGAGACAAGCGGGCTGAGTCCCTTTCGCTCGTCACGGACGTAGCTGTCGAGCAGGATGACGATCCGTACGACAACTCACCAGAGACGCCTGAAGCTCGTACGGCGGAGGAGGAATGGGAGGCGCGCGAGGCAACGTCGGTGTCCATGGTCCAGGTCCCGACCGAGGGCGTCCGGAAGGTCCACATCAAGCGCCGGCGCCGGGGCGAGTGGCGACCGATGCCGAAACTCAGCGAGGTACGTACTCCCCAGGAAGCCAGTGCTGATGAGTAGCTGTGGACGATCCGTCATAATCACCTTTGAGAGGTTCGGGGAGAGGGGGCTGGTTCAAGGGAGATGATCATTAGAGTTCGACAGTTTCATAATTCTTAAGACATATATGTAAAAAGGGGAGCATGGATCGATATTTTAGCACGTGAGACATTGTGACTTGGAAAACATTGGCATTGACTATGACCCGCCTATGCTGGATTCGCGGAGACCCATAACTGTCTGACCACGTTCCTCGTCGTAGCCAACCACCCCCTCTCGGGTCCCCACTCACGGAAGGGCGATGCACTCAATCTCGACATCGACATTCTTGGGCAGCGTCTTGACAGCCACGCAGGACCGGGCGGGCTTGTGGGTGAACCATTTCTCGTACTCCTTGTTCATGTCGGCGAAGGACGACATGTCGGCCAGGAAGATGTTCACCTTGACGACCCTCTCGATGGAGGAGCCGGCGGCGGTCAGGACGGCCTTCAGGTTCGAGATGCAGGCGGCCGTCTTCTCGCCGATGGTGCCCTCGACGAGGTTTCCCTGGGAATCACAGGGGATCTGGCCAGAGCAGTAGATGGCCGTCGGCGTCTTGATGGCGTGGGACTATTGCTTGTTAGGTCTGAGATCTGATATACGGTACCCACTCTAAGCACGGAGAAAGTAAAGTAATTCCATTGGGGGCCTCATACGTAAGGTCCAGCAGCTTTACACGGTTAGTCAGCGTTCAACTTTGAATGGGTCTATACCTACGAGGAGCTGCGTCCTTGCTGAAGACATGTGTGATGTCGGCCATCTTGCGGGTGTTTATGAGGGTTGCTGCTGCGGGGCTGAGAACTCGGGAAGCTCTGTAGACGGGACGATGAATGGAGGCGAAATTGGCTGCACGTAAGGGAAGTCTTCGAAGAACTATGGGCATGCTTGGTCCCTATAAATATTGGAAACGGGCAGTTATTAATTACAAATCGTTCACCCAGTGAGGGACAGATGGAGTTACGTCCTTGGTCAAGGAAAAGGCGTCCGTTCCTGCTCCGAAGTCCCCCGCTCCGATAGAACGCGGACCCGCTATAGCACCGCTTGCAGGCCATTGCCGTACATCCAGCTGTGGAAATTCAATTATAAGCATTCGGACTAAAATCAGGCCATCCACTAAGCGATCTATAGTAAGTGTTAGATTAAACGGTCTTTTACGGTCATACCCAAAGCCTCGCAAACGCATTAGGTAGGGGTAGCTGAGGAAGTCCCATGCCAAAAAATTGTATCGGGACAGCCTTACAGCCCCTTATCCTTATCGATACTGCATCAGCATACATACCTAGACCAAGTACCATACGTAATGCTGTTGGTGGTCCTGTAATAACCTTCGCCCTTTGGATACTGTACTAGGCTAGGAAGGAACTTAGCGTATTGTTTCAGGGGTTTATGTTTCTGCCAAGTGGCATGTAAGATGGAATGGGACGTGCTTGAGCTCAGTTCAAGTTTCTTTTCTTTGAAGGCCCAGACTATTGTACCAACTGTCCACCTTTCGACAACCAAATTTTGGTTGAAGACGTCCATGACACCTCCGTCGCCTGGTGTCGGAATACTTACTTCATCGAGATCTATATATTTTATTGTGAGTATGAGAACAAACACTCTATGCATCGGCCTCTATCTGTCCTACCTGCATATACTAGACTCTTGCGCGCATACGTGTACATGGAGCTAGAATGCATCGGTTCAGATAATGCTGTCTTCATCCTCCCTTAACATGACTCCGAGTCTTTCAACGCAATATCTCTTTTTACCACTGGCAAGCAGCCTAACTTCGCACAGTTTCTCGTCTTATAGTCTTCGATTCTTCTCCTATCCTGACCTTCGTTTCCCACCGTCATGACCTTGGCTTCTGATCCGCAAGGGACTCTGCGCCAGCGGAATGTCCCTGCCTCTTCGAAAAAGAAGAATGGCGGCCCTGTCGATGCTGCCCCTGAGCAGGTCGCAAAGGTAAAGGAGCGAGTGAAAGGTCCGGGCTCGGAATGGGAATATAGGATTGCCTTCACCATAATTACCATATTGGCCTTCGTTTCGAGATTTTGGGGGATTACCCACCCTAACGAGGTGGTCTTCGACGAAGTCCATTTCGGTAAAGTAAGTTGAGCATCCTATAGCGTAGAGATAAAGCAGGAGAGGCTTACTGTTCATCTCGATAGTTCGCTTCCTACTATCTCGAAAAAACATATTTTTTCGATGTCCACCCGCCACTGGGCAAACTCCTTTTCGCCCTGATGGGCTGGCTTGTCGGATACGATGGCCATTTTCACTTCGAGAATATTGGCGACTCCTACATCGCGAACAAGGTACCCTATGTCGCTTTTCGTGCTATGCCTGCTCTATTGGGTGCCCTGACCGTATCGGTTGTCTTCCTAATCATGTGGGAGTCCGCCTATAGTCTTCCAGCATGCATTGTCGCGGCCGGCCTGGTGCTCCTTGACAACGCCCATATTGGACAGACGCGGTTGATCCTCCTGGATGCCACCCTGGTCTTCGCCATGGCCTGCAGTCTGCTCTGTTATATCAAGTTCTACAAGTTGAGGCATGAACCATTCAGCCGTAAATGGTGGAAGTGGCTGATTCTCACTGGTTTCGCCTTGTCCTGCGATATCTCTACCAAGTACGTCGGTCTATTCGCCTTTGTCACCATCGGCTCGGCCGTTGTTATCGATCTGTGGGATCTCTTGAACGTTAAGCGTCCCGGCGGCGCATTGAGTCTACAGGAGTTCGGCTATCACTTCGCGGCCCGTGCCGTGGGATTGATCATTATCCCATTCCTCTTTTATTTGTTCTGGTTCCAGGTCCACTTCTCCATCCTGACGCGATCTGGCCCTGGCGACGACTTCATGACGCCAGAATTCCAGGAGACCTTGTCCGACAACGTCATGCTCGCGAACTCCATCAACATCGATTACTATGATACTATTACCATTCAGCATAAGGAGACGAAGGCCTATCTTCACAGCCACGACGCCAAGTACCCACTCCGGTATGATGACGGCCGAGTTTCTAGCCAGGGCCAGCAGGTAACCGGGTACCCCTATAACGACACGAACAATTATTGGCAGATCCTCCCTGCCAATAATGAGGAGACGATGGGCCGCCACGTCAAGAATCACGAGCTCGTCAGACTTCGTCACTTAGTAACGGATACGATCTTGTTGTCCCATGACGTCGCTTCGCCCTATTATCCCACAAACCAGGAATTCACCACGGTCTCTGTGGCTGACGCTTTCGGCCCCCGTGCGAACGATACTCTTTTCGAAATCCGCATCGAGCACGGAAAACAGAACCAGGAGTTCAAGAGTGTCTCCAGCCATTTCAAGCTTATTCACTACCCTAGCAAAGTGGCCATGTGGACTCACACCAAGCCGCTTCCTGACTGGGCGCACAAGCAGCAGGAGATCAACGGAAACAAGCAAATCGCTCCTAGCTCTAACGTATGGCTTGTTGACGACGTTCCTTCGGTTCCTGCAGACTCGCCGCGTCGCGTCAAAGAGGAGCGCAAAGTCAAGACTATGCCATTCCTGAAAAAGTGGTTCGAGTTGCAACGCGCCATGTTCTGGCACAACAGCCAGTTGACTAGCAGTCATCCTTATGCTAGTCAGCCGTATCAGTGGCCGTTCTTGCTGAGGGGTGTGAGTTTCTGGACCCAAAGTGAAACTCGGCAGCAAATCTACTTCCTGGGCAACCCCATTGGTTGGTGGATCGCAAGCAGTCTTCTGGCTGTCTATGCTGGTATCATCGGTGCCGATCAAGTCTCTCTTCGTCGTGGAGTTGACGCTCTAGACCACCGTGAGCGAATAGACGACCCCTACTCTTCTTTACTCAACACTGACTTACAAACTAGGAACTCGATCGCGCCTCTACAACTCGACAGGGTTTTTCTTCCTTGCGTGGGCTACCCACTACTTCCCATTCTTTCTTATGGGACGCCAGCTCTTCTTGCATCACTACCTTCCTGCACACCTTGCGTCCACTCTCGTCGTCGGTTCGTTGGTGGAGTTTGTCTTCAATACCGAACCATCCGCCGAGGAGCCCAGTTACTCTGAAGTCGCATCTGGTAAGAAGCAAAGGGGGGGTCCTCGACGACATATTTCTGCCCGAGAGAGGTTCGCCGGCCAGAGTATGCTCTCGGCCTGGATTGCATGTGCAGTAGTTCTTGCTGTGGCCGTCGCTGGCTGGTACTTCTTCCTACCTCTTACGTACGGGTACCCTGGTCTCAGCGTGGACCAAGTATTGAGGCGGAAGTGGCTCGGCTACGATCTCCACTTCGCCAAATAATCTTCCGAGCACGAGAAGTTAGGACTAATTATAGAGGGGGTTTGAGGGTGACTATGTAACTGTACGATTGTGAAGTATCTGGGAACGCTATGAAAGAGTGATGGATTCATGTAAAACCGGGGAATAAAAGTCATATCAGCACTAGACTTCTTACTAAGTCAGCTGGTGCTTAATCTTTTCCAGTTTCAGGGGAGCTGGTTGGGCCTAGGCAATTCTCATAGCGTAGACTCAATCAGATAAAAGTCTATACTCATAGACGTCGGCAGATGTGGTGAGTTGTTGAAAGGGCTTTGAGGTGACCGTAGGATTGTAAAGACAAAGGAGCTGATAGCCTACACATGTGGCTGCTCCCCACCCCTGTTGTAGACAAGTAACTCAGAACAGCACCCCAGACTGAGGAATCGCAACGATTCGCCGACAATTGACTCATTATCCATGAAGAGGGATTTGCGTTGGTGAGGCTCCTAATTCTTATGAGCCATCAATAGCCAGCCCAGTGTCTCATAGTAAACAAGAACACAACTGCCTCGGAATTCCGAACCTCTCGAGATCCATAAGCGCATATATACCTTGGTCCTCAGATTTCATCTAATAATATTAAAAACGACTCGGCTTCCTTCTCGCTGCTCATTTCTTCACCGTTTCGATGACCTGCTGAGCGACAACCCTGCCGGCCAGCCAGCTGAGGTCAAGCGAGCTCCCGACGCTGTAGATGGGTGCCGTGGTCCACAAACCGTCACCCACCGCCAACGAGGGATACCAGGTCCTCGGATACGTTAGGGGATACGCGTGGTCGAACTAGCAAAAGCAAATCCAGGTTAGCAAAGACCTCCACTTAAGAGACGGTTGGGGTTGTGATAGCTCACCCGACGGTGGTGCATCCAGGTAACCTCGGGGTCCGACAACAGCATCTCCGAGATGTCGGTCCCCGAGACGCAGCGGTAGAGGTGTTCCAACACGGGGGCGCCGTCGACCGCTCCGTCCCCGTTGTATCGAATAACTTCCCGCACGTAGGTAACTTCGTGGATGCCGGCGTCGTCGTCTACGAACAGGACCTGCGACGGCACCCACCAGCCTCCACCGCCGAAGCGCGCCGGGAGTCCCGACGCCGTGAAGAACGTCACGTGCACGGCGTCGAACTCGACCGCCTCGGCCTCGATGCTGCTGTTAACGCCGGCGGCGCAGAATACGAGCCCCTCGAGGCCCGGAGCCGCCACGATGACCTTATCGAACGCCTCCGCCTCGGCGCCGCCCCCCTCGTGCCGGAGCAGCCAGCGCGCCGCCGTGCTTGTTTCTTCGTCACCGCCGTCCGCTCTCTCGCGCTCGATGCCGACGACTTTCGAATCCAGCCGGACATCGGCGCCCAGCCGTTTCGCGATCTCCCAGGCCCGGGCCGCGTA
Organism: Monosporascus sp. mg162; assembly: GCA_004155945.1. Lineage (NCBI taxonomy): Eukaryota > Fungi > Ascomycota > Sordariomycetes > Xylariales > Monosporascus > Monosporascus sp. mg162. Next base: position 38,241 of record QJNY01000004.1, on the reverse strand, counting down.
GTCGCCGCCGCCGTGCACGTACCCCGCGTCCTCGCGTCCGGCGGCCATCGCGAGCGCGAGCGCGCTCATCACCGGGATCCGTTGCACTTGCGGGCCGCACTCTACCTGCGGCGCGAGGACCTCGACCGTGTACGCATCGCTGACGCCGTGGCGGTGCAGGGCCTCGGGCGCCCCTTCGTGCGCTAGCTCGGTGGCTCCAAGAAGCGACGCCAGGATCCCTGACACATCGGCTATGGCTGCTGCTTCTGCTGCTGCTGCTTCTGACGGGGCCGCGTTGGCCGCCATGCGCTCGCGGAGGTTCCACGACTCAACCAGCAGCCCGCGCTGGTTCCACACGGAGGGGCCGTACCGCCAGATCAGGCGGAGCCAGTCCCCGGTTGGGGTCTGATCGTAGGGTCGGGTGGTAGATAGGACGTACTCACGGCGGTCTCTCGAGTAACTAGGTTATGCCCTATTCATCAGTCTTTCTCGTTAAATAGAATAACGAGGGAGAGGGATAGAGAGATAGCGGGCTTTCCACTCACTATCCGACTTGCTGGCTCGGCAGGTCGAAGAACTCGACCGCGCCCCCGCCGAGGATATCCTCCGAGGACCGCGTAAAGAGGGGATTGCCCCACAGAAGCGCGGGGCCCGCGACGTCCTCGGCGGATAGCGGGCCGAGCGTGCTGTCGTCGTAGGGGAACACCGGCCGGCCCCCGTCGGAGACGGGGCCGAACTGCGCGAGCTGCCCACCGATCCAGAGCCCGGCCTCGAATACTGTAATCTCGAAGTCGACTCCGTGGGCCGCCGGCGAGTTGCGCAGATGTGCTGCCGCGGAGATTCCGGCGGGTCCGGCACCTGGGGCCGAAGTTAGCTCGTTGCTTCGTCATTTGCGTGCCGAACAGAGAAACGGAGACCCTACCGATGATGGCGACAGAGTACCTCGGTATGCGATGAAGAACAAACCATAGATGAAGGAGACAATACGAGGAAAGCCCGACAAAGACCAGCGCAGCGATTATCTTGATAGGTAGTACTATACATCCGCAGTCTGTCCCGTGAGATCCGGTCCTCGGTTTGTGACGGGGCGTTGTCCATGTCGATTCGGTCGTCGATCGGTAATGGGACGCTGTCCATGTCGTTTCCCGTCTCGTCGTGGTCTCAAGAGTAAAAGACACTCGTTGGTGCCGGGGAAGGAGTGGACTCCGCTCGTTCCACGGCGGCCCCGTGTATGGAGGCGGCTGTTGACGGTCGGGCTCCCTCGGGTAGTATGGTGAGTAAGGTGGCGGTGGGGAACTGGCCCGTGATCCGGTATATGAACTGCCCGCCCGTGATCCGGTATATGAACTGCTCGCACGCGAGCCTTTTCTTGAGTGTCTCGGCATGTTGTGACTGGTTCATATATCGAGGGTTCCCCAGGATTCGTGGCGGGAGGAGATCTGAAGACTTCAACTCATTGCATTGATTGGAAAACACCAAGACAGTTGCGAGAAGCAAAATGCGGGCGGGGAGCTTCTGGCGTTAGCAAACCCGGTCCCCGCATGTAGCCAGGCTTTGAAGATGCTTGTCGAAATCGGCTGCCTGGGAGGCGTAACAACCAAATGGGGCTTCAGAACGGGCACAACCGTCGAGCCTGTTGTTAGATAATATGAATCTGCAATATATCAAACGCCGTGGTGTAGTTAGAGTTATAAGAGGGGGCGGTGCCTGCCTGACAGCCCCGCGCGCGAACGGTCGTTGGAAGCACAGCCAGGATTGGAGGGTCGAGGCGACAATGCATTCATTGGTGCATGTGGCGTAGGTAAGTAGTACAGGCTTTTCACCTCGTCCGTCATCACCGTTTATCGGATCGGTGGAACCCTTCGCAGACGGCAAAAGGTCTCAAATGGCTAGACCAAGCTTATTCACCGGTGTCTATATTTCTTTGCTTAATTTGTCCCTGTTGTCCTAAGATCGGATTAATGCGAACTTGAGATAGGTAGGGCTTGAGTGGTACTCGAGAATTGTCTAGGTGTTCTGTTCTAAGGAATCGCGAGGGTCTTCCAAGTTCATGACTGAGTGGACATGCATCCTCGGAGTCCGTCGGAAAAAGTCAAGCGAGCAGCTACTTCCCGCGACGGAGGCCAATGAATACATGGAGGTGCGCAAACACGTCCGTCATGCCTCCCCCCAACTCCAGGTTAGATGATAACGGAACCGGAGCCGAAGCGAAGCGTCAAGTGGTTCAACGGGGTGCGATGACACAGAATCTTTGGCATCTCGATGATCGAGAGCGAGCACCCGACGTGCCATATCAGGGACGAGGGTGTCGACATCATCCTCAGCGTGGCCCCCCGTCGTTCCGGCATGGATAGGATGGTCGGAGCGTATTGTCAGATGGCTTGCGGGGACGAGACGATTGACCCACTTCCAGTGGCTTGAACAGTCTCTCCTGCGACTGAGCAACTGGTGTATAGATGCCTGAACCAGGGATCTGCTGCCTCGGGAGATGGATGTATCAACATTTACTCGTTAAACCGTTCACAGAGATTGTATATTAGTCTAAGTTGGACCGCGTGAGTATAGGCATTTTACTGTATCTCATCATGCTGCGAATAGTAGTACCATGATGCGGGGCGAAGCTTGATTAGTTGCCCCTTTTCAAGGGCACGGAACCCTAGCCACAGTCCAGTCTATAATAGAATCAATTAGAGATCATTCTAAGATAGATCCGAAGTCTCTGGGATTTGGAGAAACTGGAGGATCCGTTCAACCACACTTCATTTTCTACGGCGCCCTCCGCCGAAGTGTGGATGGACGACGATCAAGGGGGTTACCAAGTGTCCCCAAGTGATGCAATATAGGGGAGGTCAACTAACGAGGACAGTTTCGCCTTTTTCCTGTCCAACATCAAAAGATGGCTTGTAGGAGTATTGGTTCAGACTGCTCCAATCTGGGAGAAGGGGGTTGAGGAACGGCAGGAATGTGGTTCATATAAGCAGCCGCCCTTCCTCCATAAGTTGAATACGAACGTTAGTCTCTGGATCCGCCACGCAATCTTTTTCAGTTTTCGACATATAAGTGCAATCAAGATCATAGTGGTATATGTAAGCGATACTGTGCGCACCTACTAGGGCATCTTCATGGTAATGCGTAATAATCGTTCAGAGATGTTCCTTTGTCGGACCTCGGGTCTTGGTCGAGCCCTGCTGTCCCCTCTTGGTCACCCTGCCATGCCCACCACGAGCCAGCCCGCTGAGCTAGAGATCGGTGCTAGATAGGCACGGCGTGAAGATTCGGATCTGTCCCCGCTCCATTGGTCGCCTCGTAACTTGTGGTATCCAGTAGTGGGAAAGGGGTCGGCTGAACAGTGAGACATTGCATTCTCCCACACGGCGCACCCTTCCAGCGCCAACCGTACGAGAGTTGAACCAGCACATGGGTATCAAATATTCTCGACAAATGATGGCGGGCGGGAGGTTGAGAACATCAACCAGAGCGATCCAGCCACTGCGTTTTGTATTTTAGCTTATGACTTCGTAATCGGCCTCACTATAAGAGTTGGATCCCCTAGACTCAATGCCCGGAAATGGAGTCTGATACAGCACGAATCAAACCACCCCTACAGACACCCGTTCAGAATGCGGAACTTTAAGAACTGGCTGCTCGCGTTCTTGATCCCACTTGTGGCTTCGGAGCCCTTGCTTCAAGGACGAGCTGATTGCGCGAACGTTTCTAAGACGACTGTCTACGAGCTTATGACCATCTATCCTCCATGCCCTCTCCCGACCCTAGGGTTGAGTAATGCTAACTATTTGGCGACGTCTACTCCAAGACAGACGTCTTCAGATTGTGACGATGATGATGGGGAATCCTTTACTACAGTCTCGAGCGTCCGCCGTACCGAAAGTCCTGTCTCGAGAATCTCGAGCGCTAGCGGCAGTGGCTCGGACATCAGCAATACCAGCAATAGTGTTGTCTCGACGGGGACCCCTACGAGCCTCTCAACCGTCATAGCCACTGGCTCATCAAAAGCAGCGTCAGGGAGCGGAGAATCTGGGCTCACAGAAGGTATAGGGCGTAGGACGTTCAAGAATATCGCATATTTCACAAACTGGTAAGACGGCGACCCAAGCGGCTTTTGTAGGGCCAGCTAATACCTATCTCAGGGGTATATACGGACGAGACTACCAACCCCAAGACTTGCCGGTCGATAAGCTGACACACGTGCTCCACGCGTTCGCGAACGTCAACAAGCAGGACGGGACGGTGTACTCGTCGGACCCCTACGCGGACGTGGACAAGCGCTATCCCACGGACAGCTGGAATGACCAGGGGCGTAACGCCTACGGCGTCGTAAAGCAGCTCTACATCCACAAGAAGAGGAACCGGCACCTAAAGACGCTGCTCTCGATAGGCGGGTGGACGTACAGCCCCAACTTCATGCCGATGGCCGGCGACGCGACCGCGAGGGCCAACTTCGCGCGGACAGCCGTCGGGCTCATGTCGGACTGGGGGTTCGACGGCATCGACATCGACTGGGAGTACCCGCAGACCGCGGCCGAGGCACAGAACTACGTGCTGCTCCTCGAGGCGTGCCGGAGGGCGCTTGACGACTACGCCGTCTGGAACGGCGTGAAGGGCCGCACCGGCCAGCCGTACCACTTCCTGCTCACCGTCGCCACGGCTGCAGGGCCCAGTAACTACAGGGCGATGGACCTCAGGGGGATGGACCAGTACATCGATGCCTGGTGAGCCACGAGATAAACCATGCCCTACGAAACCGAAAGAGCACTCGCTGACCATTCACTACAGGCACCTGATGTCGTACGATTACGCCGGAAGCTGGAGCGACGTGTCAGGACACACGGCCAACCTCTTTGCTAACAGCGAGAACCCGAAGTCCACGCCCTTCAGCACCGACAGCGCCGTGCAGTACTACCTGGAGCAGGGGATACGGCCCGACAAGGTCCTGCTGGGGCTGCCGCTCTATGGGCGGGCCTTCCAGAACACCGAGGGCCTCGGCAGGCCCTACTCGGGGGTCGGGTGGAGCAGCGGCGAGTTGGGGAACTGGGAGGCCGGCGTCTGGGAATACAAGGTACTGCCGAGGCCCGGGACGGCCGAGTACTACGACGACACGGCGAAGGCCGCGTACAGTCTGGGGTACGGCGAGCTGATCTCCTACGACAACGTCCGCAGCACGGCCGTCAAGGCGCGGTACATAAGAGAGGACAGGCGTCTCGGCGGGGCGTTCTTCTGGGAGGCCTCGGGGGACAGGACGGACGATAGGAGTCTCATCAAGACGATGGCCATTGGTCTAGGGAGCATGGAGACTTCGGAGAACAACTTGAAGTACCCGACGAGCCAATACGACAACATCCGGAACGGAATGCCTGGTGTATGACCTTCACCTTTGGCGAGGCCCTCTCCATGCCGGGCTTTGTTTTGATCCTGCTCACCTGTATATATGCACTATTTGCACGGAAAAGTAGAGTTTAGAACTCTGATAGAGTAGTTTGTTATTAGTATCGCGCCTACTCGCATTCCGTCTGGGGCATCCTATGTCATGTATATCATCTTTTGTGAGAACCTTGTCAAACAATGAAGAGTATATGGCTGCTCTAGATACGTTAGATATCGTGCACATACACACACGGTAGAAAGCCACTTAAGTCTCGGCAAATTCGTAGGAGCTAGTGGACTCTTCGACCTTTACTTCGATCTTAGCCTCTTCGAGCTCCTTGCCGCCGACCTTAATACCGGCACGCATTACATCACCGGGGACGACGGGGCCAACACCCTTGGGCGTTCCCGTCAGGACAATATCTCCTTGTTCGAGAGTCATGACCTTGGAAATGTCACTCAATATCCTGGGCAGGCGGAACAGCATGAGCTCCGTGGAGTCTTGCTGCTTCACCTCATTGTTGACAGTGAGGTACAACTCAATAGAATGGGGATCCGGGATGGCCGGCTTGGAAATAATGTTGCTGATCGGCAGAAAGGTATCGAAGCCCTTGGCAATATCCCAAGGGAGGCCCTTCTTCTTGGCCTCGTTCTGAACGTTCCTTGCCGTCATGTCGATACTCAGCGCATAGCCTTGCGGAGTTAGCAGGTATTAAATAGAATTAGCAACGGAGGTGCACAGGCGAAGACGGTGAGCTTACTCTCAATGGCATCAAGAGCGCCCTTCTCGTCGCTTGCTTCAAAGTCCCGAAGTTGCTTGCCGATTATGAGGGCGAGTTCGACCTCATAGTGAAGATCAACGCCCTTAGGGCGGATTACTGGCCCAGCTCCCGGCGGGAGGATGGACGAAGGGGGCTTGAGAAAGAAGAAAGGCTGCTTGGGCCTTGCGCTGTTCAGCTCGGTGATGTGGTCGCTGTCTAGTACGTCAACATAGGGCATCCGTGAATAGACTATTGCGGTATGTGATGACTTACGCATAGTTGCGTCCAATACAGACGACTTTACTCGCGCGTTTTAACGCTGCTGCAGAAGACATTGTGCGGCGGATGATGTTCATGGTGACTTATTAAAGCGGATTGGTAAGATTAAACCAACGCCCAGGCAGCCGTGCTAATCTTATACCTGTCAATGGCGTTGAACCTTCGTTCCCAATATGACCTCGTCGGTTTTTAAATTGCCGATTGCGGATGTATATTATCACGATGCATTCGGCTCGGAGGGGGGGGCATTAGCCGAGCGGCGCCGAAGTTTAGAAGAAAGTACCCCACAAGCGGAGCTGCCAGAGACCAAAGTCCTCCTTTCTCCTTGAGCTGATGCTAGTTAGTTAGATCCTCTTGGGAATCCGACCCGCCCGCCAAATGGGGCGGGTCCTTTTGCCGCCCGCGTTGAGCTGTGGAGATTAGAGGTACCGTACCTGATGTTGTACTGTACCATTCGAGTGGCCGATTGTACGTATTTACCATATGTAGATCAATCCATAGGAGATCTAGATCCAGCGATCTTTTTGTTAAGGACCTACATAACGTGATAGGAAATCTAAAGCAATTGTAATGGTTATACTTTACTTCAAATCGATGGGCAATTCCAGGGATCTGCCATTCTAGATATATGCCATGCTGGCTCGTCTCCGGCTAAAGCCCATTCATATTGGTGATTGTAAATCATCTTTATACGTATTGGAGGTACTGAGAAGCCTGGGTAGGAACCTGACGACTGGAAGCAAGTCTGGTTGTCCTGTCGCTCACGCTACGCGCGACAAGGACCCCACGAGTTTTAACGCCACCCCACATAATTAATTCTAATATCAAATACGTAAGTCCTACGCTAACGCTACCATCTGATTGTTTCTATTTTTCGTTTCCGGAAATTCTGACTCCTTCGGTCCTTCTCTTGACCCTTCCGTATCCCAGACTCGTTATCACCACTACCACCACACACACATACATACATCTGTTCATCCCCAAACCCTAGGTACCTAATCTGATCCTGCTACCCTACAATCCTACGAAGCGCACCACACATCAACAAACACCCATTAACAACCTTGGTTATCAAGCCATCCGCATACTTTAACCTGAGACCGTCATCAATATTGCATGCGACATGGAGGCTCTTCAGCTAGCACAGATGTTAGCTGATCTGAACGATCTTCAAGCTGCTGTATGTCATTATTTCATCCTATTCAATCAGTCATGTAAATAGGGCTCAAGAAACTTTTCCCCGACGGAGGAATATGCAGCTGACTTCGCATCATTGCATCTAGCAAGACCAAACCGCTGCCAAAGCTCTTGTTAATGCCAACAAGACCCTTAGTTGCAGAGCCCAGTCACAAACGCGCGCGCCTTCTTCTAAGAGCAATCCCGAAAGCCCAGTCCCTACTCCCATTGGCGGCAGACGAGCATCGGACAAGTTCGGTCGGCATCTCCTCAGTCCGCCGCTGTCGAGAGCGAATTCAGGAACCCCTGCATCCGTTCCCGGAACCCCAAACAAAGAATACGTGGGTGCTGCCTCGCTGACAAGATATATTGCCAATACTGACAAGTGGCTTAGAGCCTGGAGACGGACATTAGCAGAGCCTCGGCTCTCTTGACCCTGTACGAGATTCGGGCCAAATTGAAGGAGCAGGACAGCAGCAGCCTTCAGAAAGCCCGCGAGAAGGTCAACGCTCTGGCGGCTCGGCAGGCCCAGATCGCCACAGAACGGCGACGAACAGCGGGTGCTCCGCCGAGGGATGCGCCTGGCTCCAACCGCATAAGCTATCCGAAGTGAACGCTCAGGGGACTGCGTAACAACGATAGAGATGGGACCAAATGATTGCCGGCGTTGGTGGTGTTTCTCTCTGGGAGGAAATCGGGACTGAATGGGTTACGAAATGATTATGAGGACCAGGCGATGAAAAGTTTACGTACGATTGATTTGAATCAGCCTCATAATTCCCGGCTTAGCCGGATGCGCCGACTGGGCTATAGGAGGTTATATGACTATACTTGGGCTCCGCATAGGCCTAGTCGATACTAATGCTAATGATGGGATAGTGTCCGGAACACGATATTCCGATATACTATAACTACCTGCACCCATTTTGAGCTACGTGTGTATGCCTTGTTGCTGTTGCCGATCCCGACACGATGGCGTATTTACATCCCTTCTTATCATCACCTTGGAAGATTTGATCTGGTCTCTATAAAGTGAACGTACATTGACACCTCGACGTTGGATCTATGGATGAGGAAAAGTGTCGGAGATGCCAGCCATAGCTTGGCATCTTGGTCTTGTCCTGTGTTTATGAAATTTCTGGCAGAGCAACTGGTACTCTCAATGCTATTCCAAGTTTAGCGTCGACTAGATATATGCAACTATGCTGCTTAATACTATATATGTCCTTCCACAGCCCCTTTTCGCAATATCAACTTGTCCGATACTATTGGAAACCAGTACTTAAAAACACAAGCGATATATAGCAGAAATCAGCGAGGTAGCTGGCCCTTATGAATAAGAAGCAGCAGAATCCTAAGGTCATGGGTTAAATAAGAGGAGGATTAGATCATCTTTGCGGCCACCGTTTCTAACCTCGAAGCTAAAAATCTTGAGGTATGTGACAGCTGAGGTTCGCTTCGTGAGGTGGTAAAATACTCCGTCATACACACAGGCGCGTATTGGTCGCATAGCAGGAGGATAAAATACAGTAATTGAGGGGTTGTTCCCAATCATACCCAACTTACGGTCAACCACTTGGTACCTAGTCAAGTAGTATGTATACCCAAGTTGGTTAGATGATGTTCAGTTGATGGGGAAAGCGGGGGGAGCAGAGATACTGCAAGGGGGGGGTCATGCCCTGTCGAAGGTAATTGCATTCACTGCATAATAGCGCTAACATTACTGGTTAATGGATGTACTGGGTACTGGTAAAGACGAGAGCACGGACTGCAACCAACGGCAGCTTTTTGAGTTTAATCCAAATTCTCCCCCAGTAGCCAATCCAGACGTCACTCCCTCGACATTCATTTTTATCCACAGCTTCCAAGTTCCCACGACCACGAATATTCTAGCCATCCACGTATACTTTTGGGTATCGCTTTGACCTTGACGCACGTCGCGATGGCAAGTAGCGTGGATGCGAAGCTCTTGCGAGCTACTAAATTCCCTCCCGAGTTCAACCAGAAAGTTGACATGCAAAAGGTCAACATTCAGGTTATGAAGAAGTGAGCACAATCGCTACCTGGACCTGCCTATCCACTCTTGCCTTACTTCGTTTGAGATACTGATATCTATGCTGTGTTACAGGTGGATAGCAAGCAAGATTTCCGAGATTCTAGGCTCCGAGGATGACGTTGTTATCGAGCTTTGCTTCAACCTAATTGAGGGCACTCGATTCGTGAGTAGCTGGCGTCCATTTTCCCCAACTGTCGTCATCATTGTTGACTAACAATCATATCACAAGCCCGACATCAAATCCATGCAAATTCAGCTCACTGGTTTCCTCGATAAAGACACCGCCCCATTCTGCAAGGAACTATGGAACCTTTGCCTGAGCGCCCAGACTAGTCCACAGGGCGTCCCGAAAGAACTGTTGGAAGCGAAAAAGCTCGAGCTTATCCAAGAAAAGGTGAGCGTCGAGTTATTCCGTCGGGCGGGATCTTGGAGGGTACTAACAATGCTTGCCAGATCGATGCGGACAAAGCTGCCGAGGAGGCGCGAATCAGGCGGGAGAACCAAGAGCGCCGAGATCGCGAACTAGCGGACATCCGTGACCGAGAACGTCGAGATCGCGGCTTCCGTGGTGGCCGTGGAGATACCTGGCGCGGCGGCCGTCGCGGTGGGGATAGAGCATACGATGACCGCGGAAGAGGATTTGGTCGGGGCCGAGGTCGGTCCATGACGCCACCGAGGCGGGATTCGTACCAAGGTAATCGGGACAGGGATCGATATGTGCCACAGGGACGTCGCGGGGGTCGGCACGATACCCGGCGAGGCCGTTCGCCCACCCGCTCCGCCTCGTCAGATTCTAGAGGCTCCTTTTCATCGTCTCGGTCGCGCTCTCGGTCACGCTCTCGGTCAAGTAGTGGTTCGCCCCGTCGTAGCCGCCGAGGAAGTCGTCGGTCAGTCAGCCCACCTCGCCATAGACCTCGCTACAGAGATTCTGGCAAGCGGGATAGATCGGCTGGCCGCGGCAGAGATTACCAGCGGCGTAGGGAGAACCGCAGGAGAAACACATCTTCGCCGGATAGTGCTAGTGCCTCGGATGCCAACAGATCGGCTTCCCCACCATCAAAAAGGCGGAGATACTCGATTTCGCCGAGTTGCTCAAAATCTCCGCTCCGGGGTGGTCGACGGTCTGCCCGAGCTCGATCCTCGCCGTATTCTAGGTCGCCGACGCGCAGTCCAAGACAACGACCAGTTCGCGAGCTCATTAGTCGTAGCCGCTCACCTGATCGCCGTGGAAGACTAAGGAGGTCGCCCACTCGGAGCAACAGTCCTATGGACGTTGAAGAAGACGGGAAGCGACCACGATACAGAGACTCGAGCAGAGGCAGGGGGGGTAGCCAATCTCCCGGCAGGACTCCCCCTTCGAGAAAGCGGAGACACTCTCCTGACTCCCCTCCCATGCGTGACAGATCAGCTGATGTTTCGGAAGATGACGACAGACACCGATCCCTAAAGCATCACGCGGCCACCAAGGCCGAGGAGGTTCGTTCTACTTCATAGGGAATTTCCGTGTGGTATGTCTGCGCGCTGCGACAGAGCACTGACCGATTGTCTCCTCCGTCAGACGAAAACGCCACAGCAACAAGCCAATGAATTGCGAGAGAAACTCCTCAAGGAGAAAATCAAGAAGATGAGAAGAACCTCAAGCAGTGACGCCGTCAATGGTTGATTGAGGCTAATCATGCTAGAGTTGCAGATCCATTCTTTTCCCCCATCGGGACCTTATAACTCGTGGGCAACCAAGCTAGGCTTCATCTTTCCATGCAATCAATCACTTGAGGTCGGTTACGATATCACGCTTGGCTTTATAGGCGTTTGCGCACAGCTCCCTTCGAGTAAATAGACATACATAATAGAACTTACTGCCTTTGCGAGCTGGCCCGGTGGATTGTATGCCGTGCACTGGCCAAATCTCGATTTAATATATTCTGAAAATGTATTCTTGACTGATGTTATAATGTACTAGCACTGTATAAGGTCTTGACCAATTTGTCTTGGTATGTCTGAAGTAGTTTGCAGATATATATATATGTACGTGTGGAAGGTAGGCGGACTACTTTTAGTCGACTAATAACCGCAACCTAAGCACAATTACCTGAACTAGAACCATCTCAGGTTGGACAAATCTCGGCAACTTAAGTGACGAATATCTGGCGCTTGGCTGACTGAGCGCAGCAGTGAGTGTATCCATTTAAAAGAGTGGGGTCGCTGGGAAGTGGATAAGTATGTACTTATCCGATGGGGAGCGGGTCCTTTTTGGCACGAAAGATGTGTCGCGTCATTCTTGAAACCAGGTACCTACTGTAGCTCTACTTCGTATTCTCTTTAAGACCAATTGCAATTGTCGCTCCAGCAGCAGTGTCGTCACCCTACACACATAGCGCAGACGAAGACGAAGACAAGAAAACGCTCACTATAGGCGGGGAGAAACAGCAAGGACACGCAACTATGACCGAGAATCCTCAGCCTTCAGGAGGCGCCACCGGCGGCCGTCCTGATCACGTCTCGCCGGCCGACTTCCAAGCGTACCAGGCCGAGAGAGCCCACCTGAAGCAGGCGCTGAACCACCGGGCCAACCTTAGAAGACAGTTGGTGAGTCTAGTATTCCGAGCTGTAGTTGTAGTAGGATGGCCACCCTAGGCATACGGCACCAGTTTGGGCTAACGCGTATATTCGCTGCTACGATTCTAGGCCCAGCTCGAGGCCAGTATCGTCAACCACGAGACCGAGTATCTCGAGGGGACGCCCTCGGGCAACATCATCACGGGCTTCGACAACTACACCAAAGGCACCACCAGCGCTGCCGCCCAGCGTCGGCGCACCGGCCTCATAGACCAGAATCGAGTCTTCTCGCGGTCCTCCGTCTCCTACAACGCCCTGAACGTACGTTACCCGTGTTGTATCTATGTACGCTTCGCTAACACGTATCTTCCCGACGACACAGCCCGAGGCCTCGGACGCCACCTCCTCGGCTTCAACGCCCGGCGCGCCGACGCCCATCTCGACCACATTCGCTAACAACAAGGACAAGGACGGCGCATCGAGCCAGGCCACGCCCACCTCGGCGACCGAGAGGACGAAGGGTGCCGGCGGCAGCAGCAAGAAGAAGAAGGCGCGCGCGTCCGCCGCCGGGGGCGACGAGGAGAGCGAGACCGACACGCCGCGCGAGACCAAGAAGGTCCGCACCAACTTCGGCGCACGCAAGTGATCTGACGGCCCAAGGGGCGCGTGCGCGTTATCGTCTTAGGCTCTATGCTGGCACCCACCCTGGATGTCAGCGCGGGACCATCACGGCGGCTATGGTTCAACAAGTAAGGCCTTCGTCGGGAGAGCATTAGGTGCTCTGTCTTTTCCGCTTTGCATTATACGGCGTTTACGGGATACGGTACTCTTTGCATTTCGCTGGGTTGCGTCAGATACCCCCTAAACTAGAGTTTAGAACATAGAGAGTTTCTTGCGGTGAATCTATATCAAACTTTGTGGTATGCATAGTTCCCCCTCCATTTTTTTAGATGCACCCAAGGAGTCTGACACGAAGAATATGCCTCGGCCATAGCTTCGCATACTCGAAACGAGCCTACATTTGAGATATGTTAACAATCAGATGGTATAGCGAAAAGGGGCACACGGTAGACAACGCTTTAGCTAGGTTAAAATAATAAAATCAATGCGCAACGCCATGGGGAATACGGTGACCTAGGCTCCCAGGCCAAAAGGCAGTCACTGGATAGAGGTTATATAACCCACAACTCCGGGTGTCCTACTATCCCCCAACTCTCTCCGTGCTGATAAACAGCCTGTAGGTCGTATTGGTCTGAAAGTTGTACTGGTCCGAAGGCTAACTAAGTACTGGGCAAATAGGAGCATTGGTAAGGACCAGGGAACACAGGCTAACTTAGTATAATAGATTAGATTTGCTTGTCCCATTTTTACTGAGCCAACAGGGAGAATTATGAAAGGCACGACAATTATGAAGAATGAGCCTCTTCTTAACATGAAATCGTAAATGGTATTGCTTAGTGTGAGTCAGGCTAAAGCGGAATGCTTTAGGTACGTATCCTCTAAGATTCGGTGTAGCAAAACCCACCTGTAAGGTTATTGTATGGTTCAGTTGTTGTTTTCGGTACTTCGTATATCATTAGTTTTACCCTCCTACGCAGGGGCCTTACGGGGCAACCCGCATCTGTTCAATGTGAATGCGGGTAGCGGGACTGGCTAGCGGAGATACTCTCTCTACTTACACGTCCCCCATACCGAATAAGGCCATTCGAGAACCGTTCATCGCCTCCACAGGTTTTGCTAAACAGCAAGTAAGAGGAGACGCGACTAGGTAGCTGCATTCGACCTACGGCAGGTATAGCTCTGGACCTCTGAGCTTGCATTGGTTGTGACATCTGTCCTATCTTGTTGATATCCTCGGACGCGGAGCCAAATACGACGGGCTCTGTATACAAGTTGATAGTCACTACCTCTGACTTTGACGCCTTGGTTCTTATTACTATATTCACCATGACAATCACCGCTACCAAGTTCACGCCCGAGGTGCTCCTCTCCGCGCCGCGCCGGAGCACCGGCGTCCCGAACCGCACCGGGACGCACGTTCTCTATACAGGCGAGCAGCTTCCCCCTCTCGTCTAGCAATCTTACGAACTAGCACAGCCCACTGACGCCGGGATAGTCTCGCAATACTCCTTCGAGTCGCACTCGAAGAGCTACGCCATCAAGGTCCTCGACCTGAAGACCGGGTCCTCGACGGTGCTGTACGAGGACCCCGCCTACACGGAGCCGACGTGGATCTCGGCGACGGAGTTCGTGTTCGTGTGCAACCGCGAGAAGAGCACCAGCTTGATGGTGGCGGACGCGACGCGGCCAGGCTCAGAGTAAGCGATCGCCGTTTAAGCGCCAATCGGGGTGCCCCCATCCGCTAGCTGTAGGGAGCTGTGTGTCGGCTAATAGATTCGTCCCCCGTGCCGCTCAGTCCGCATGAGATTAGCAGCTTCAAGGGCATGATAGCAAACATCAAGGCCAAGTACATCGGGGACGGCACCGTCGCCTTCGCCTGCACGGCGCCGACGACGCCCTCGGGGGAGCTGCACGACCCGGCCGAGGAGAAGGATTCGCACTCCAGCGCGAAGGTGTACTCCAGCCTCTTCGTGAGGCACTGGGATTCCTACGTCGGGAAGAACAAGAACGCGGTCTGGTACGGAGCGCTGAAGAAGGAGGGCGACGCCTACAAGCTGCAGAGCCCGGGTCTGGTCAACGCGCTGGCGGGCACGCGACTCGAGTGCCCGGTCCCGGCCTTCGGGGACGCCGGCGACTACGACATCGGCAAGTCCGGGCTCGTGTTCCTGTCCAAGGACCCAGAGCTGAACCCGGCGCTGTGGACCAAGACGGATCTCTACTACGTGCCGCTGCGCACCTTCACCGAGGAGAAGCCGCCGACCCCGCAGATGGTCAAGACGGGCAGGCTGCAGGGCTACAGCGGCGGGCCCGTGTTCTCGCACGACGGGACGAGCGTCGCGTTCAAGCGCATGCGGAACCGGCAATACGAGTCGGACAAGTGGCGCCTGATGCTGATCCCGGATGTGAAGGACCTCAGCAATGTGCAGGAATTTTACGAGACGGACGACGGCGAGGGCGGCTGGGACCTGCGGCCCGAGACCATCGTCTGGGGCCGTGACGACCGCGAGCTGTACGTGACGGCCGAGAAGGAGGGCCGGACCCCCCTGTTCCGGCTGCCCTCGCGTCCCGCCGAGGCGACGGAGCTGCCGCGCCAGCTCACGACAACGTGCGGGACCATCGGCGAGTTCTTCAACCTCGCCGAGGAGGGCGACGACCGGCTGTTCCTGAACGCCAGCTCGCTGGTCGACAGCTCGACCTACTCCATCCTGGACCCGGAGTCCGGGGAGGTGCAGCTGGTGTCCTCGAGCTCCAAGGGCGGCAAGTCGTTCGGCCTGTCGCAGAGGCAGGTCGACGAGTTCTGGTTCAACGGCGCCGGCGGCAAGTATAGGTGCCACGCGCTCGTCGTGAAGCCGTCCACGTTCGACCCCGAGAAGAAGTACCCGCTCGCTATGCTGATCCACGGGGGACCGCAGGGGGCCTGGGGCGAGAGCTGGTAAGCGTAGTTCCGCGACTCCGTTCCTCCGCCCTCGCAGTTTACTACGAACAGCACAAACACCCTACTAGAATGTCATCTGGGCCTACTTCACTTCCTGAAGAAAAGTCCCCTAATACACATCCTAATAGCTTGCACCATTCTTCAGCACGGAAAGGCAAACTAACCTAGACGCCGCAGGTCAACCCGGTGGAACCCAGCTGTGTTCGCCGAGCAGGGCTACGTGGTCGTCCTGCCCAACCCCACCGGCAGCACCGGCTATGGGCAGGCGTTCATCGACGCCATCACGGAACAGTGGGGAGGGCGGCCGTACAACGACCTCGTCAACTGCTTCGAGCACATCGAGGGCAACCTGCCCTACGTCGACACTCAGAACGCCGTGGCGCTAGGGGCCAGCTACGGCGGGTACATGATAAGTGAGTTCTTTTGTTTGTTTTTGTTATGCCCTTGAACCAGACCGGTGCCGCGCCGCTGGTTATGTAACTATCCCCACCCGTCCATAGAAAGAAAATGGGAAAAGGGGAAAAAGAGGTCCGAAAGAGCTAACCACACGCGCGCCGCGAAACAGACTGGATCCAGGGTCAGCCGCTGGGGCGGCGGTTCCGGGCCCTCGTGTGCCACGACGGCATATTCAGCACGCTGGCGGACTGGGCGACGGAGGAGTTGTTCTTCGTAATGCACGACATGGGGGGCGCGCCGTGGGAAGCCCGCGCGCGCGAGGCCGTCTACGAGCGCTGGGACCCGTCGCGGCGCGTCGGGTGCTGGGCCACGCCGCAGCTCGTCGTCCACAGCGAGCTCGACTACCGGCTACCCGTCTCCGAGGGCCTCGCGGCCTTCAACGCGCTGCAGACCCGCGGCGTGCCGAGCCGGCTGCTCCTGTTCCCCGATGAGAACCACGTGAGTGCATCCGTCTCTGCTTACCCCGCCTGCGTACCCGCATGGCTACCTGCTCGGTCAAGCGAGCAGGCAGGCAGCAGCCATTTAACCCGGCAATCCCCCGTCCCACGCCGTTCATTCTCCCCTCTCCTCTCCTCTCCTCTCCTCTCCTCTTCCTCCTCTCCCCTTACAGAGAATCCCATCCGAAGAGCCTTTGCTGACCTCTTCGGCGGTAGTGGGTCCTGAAGCCGGAGAACTCGCTGGTGTGGCATAGGGAGGTCCTGGGGTGGATAAACAAGTACGCCGGCCTCGACACGTCGGGCCTGGCCGGGAATGCCGAAAGCCTGAGCCTGAACTAAATGGTCGATGCTATGCTTACGTGTCTATGAACCGGGGAAAGTCCGTCTTCGAGAAAATTTTCACGCTGCGGATATCTAACCGCGCCTGGCTGCTGAGCTACCGCCCTTCCGACATTCCATAATATCATGACGGTAGAAAAGCTTACCCTTAAAAGTGCCACTTGAACTAGCGGCTACCACTGATATACCAAGCTATGTGCGAACAAGAGATAGTGGAGATGTTAATTGGATGTGCGTTGTGTTGAATGCCATTGCTTCGGGGTGGTGACTCTTTTAAGCGACCGTGGACCATAGGTGCTGGGGAGCGTCATTCTTTATCGTACTGTCTGCTTACTTAAATGGTTCGAGGAAAACTCCCTAGTTGATTCAAGTCGAATTTGAACGTTCGTTCCGTCATGTCCAAAATTCTTCTAAAGAGTTATCGACTTGCTATCACATTGATAGTATGCAACATGTGGCGCGAAGTCGGACCCTAGATTAACTCGTGCATGCAGCTAGTCAACATCCACAAGAACCTCCCTGATCTCATGTACGTCCTTGTCCCATATCCGCTTGATGGCCTTCACATGTTCCCATTCCAACCTGTCCAGATAACTCAAATGGAGGCGTGGCCGTTCGCCATATGTCATGGTCGCTTTGGGCTTTAAGAATATGCCCGGGAAGTGGCGCAGAAGTGACTCTTGCAACGCGTAGGCCATTACTCTGTCGATGCATCGAGCGAACCTTTGGACGAAACAGCTCTCGTTCGTAGGACGGATGATTTTGTATTGTTTGTTAAAATCGCGGTAGGATTTTCTGAAACTTTGTAGTATGTCTCGCCTTTTCGGTAGCCAACTAGGCCGCTGATGACTTGCAAAGTGCACCCGTTTATTCTCTGCGGCACGCGGTGATTGCCGTTTCTTTGGACTAGGTGGAGGGGTGGTGGTGCACGAAAGGCTTGGACATTGTCGAAGTTCGCCGTCTGCCTCGAGCCCAGGATGTATTACACTTGCAACAGGAAGCAGCCCTGGTGTTCCTGTTAACATAAGCTGTTGGAATTGATAGTGTTCAGTAAGCTCACCACCGCGTTGTGGGGAGTCGCGACTGGGTAGGAAGTCAGCGCGGGCTCGACCTTGCTTCGTCTCGAGATCTTCTAGGCGTTTGAATACTTGGTCAAGTTTTGCATTGATATTCTCCTGATGTTGGAGCATCTGCGCAATTAGAGACTGCTGCCGAGCTAGAATCCGGGTCAGTTAATCCCGGCGCTCAACGTGAGTGAACCGTGCCTGTAAAGCTTACTATGTATTTCCTTGTCGTTCTCAACAAGCTGACTGAGCTTAGTTCCCATGTCTGCTCGATCTTTCTTGCTTTCAAGTTTGAACGCATATAGTTGCTTCGAAAGTGCATCTGTGACTTCATCCATATGGCGGCTCTGCTCCGCAACGGTTTTGTGAGTGTCTGAGTGTCTAGCAAGGGAGGTCTCAATGTGCTCGGCAATGGTTCTATGAATGTCCGAATTTCCAGCATCGCAGGTGTCAAGACGTTGCGTGAGTTCAACGATGACTCTGTCCGTGTCCGAAAGTCTAGCAGCATGAGTCTCCAGGCGTTTGGCGTTGGCTTGGTAGTTCAAGACGGTCAATACATCTTTGGTCTGTTGCAACCTCTCGCTGTTATGTGGGTGTGTCAACAGTCGTAATAGCTTTTCTCGATTATTATCCATGCTTCGAACGAGAAGGGGGTGGCTGCCGTGATGAGAACGAAAGAGCCCAGGTAGGGATGTCGAGTCCCATCATGTGAACTTCCAGTCGAAAGAAACATTTTAGGGTCGGTTGAACGAGTAAATCCCATTTGTCTTGCTTGTTGCACCTGAAGATGGAAGGCATGTCAAAATCTCTCAACAACTCGGTCGTCTGTAGCCCCTTCCCTCCAGGTCGTATATGAAACAGAGGGGCGTATCCGGAGAGACCTCCAAAGACCCGGCGGCAGTTGCCGTCTTAATCTACTTACCGCCGAACTCCGTAGCACAGACGCAGACATATATCGGAACATCCAAGCATATTGCGTTATGCACTTGATACGTATGTAGATGAATGAAAGCTTGTGCCTCAACATCAGGTATGGATGTCAGTACAATTCTGTACCTTGGATTGAAAGAGGTTATACATACCGAAGGGCGTCATGCCACCGATGGGGTGTAAGCAATAGAGTAAAATTCAGGCCATCACTCCTTGGAACAGCAATGTACTTTATGAAACTTCATTGTGAAATCGGGTGGCCTAGGTACAGAGACTACGTGAAAGAAGCATACCAAAAGCCTCACCGAGCACCGTCGCCAGGTAGAGTGCACCATCATCTCATTAGGTGCTAGATACCTGGCCATGACGCCCCAGATGCATCAATCGTCAACGAAAACTTTTCTGATCCCCCGCCACCCCGGCCGTTGTCAATTGGACAAACCCAGTACGACACGGGCCAGACACGAGATAACAGAGATCCTCCTGTCTAACAAACCTCAAGCCCCACCAGACAGATAGTGCCGAAAGACGTGAGATGTATCCCTATGCAAAGACAAAAGAGAAACTTTTCTGCGTGCAAAGTAAGAATGCCAACCGGTTGCTTAAATGAGGTCAGCGACGTTCATGGGCATCTCCTCGATCTGAGTGCTGTAGAATTGCTCAATTTCTCTCATCATGCGCACGTCCTCCGCCGTGACGAAGTTGATGGCAACACCCTTTCGGCCGAATCGACCACCACGGCCGATACGGTGGATATAGTTCTCGCGGTTGGCAGGCAGGTCGTAGTTGATGACCAACGAGACCTGCTGGACATCGATACCACGGGCGAGCAGGTCAGTGGCAATGAGGACACGAGAGGATCCGGAACGGAACTCCTTCATGATAAGATCACGCTGGGTCTGATCCATATCACCGTGCATGGCGGAGACGGTGAAGTCACGGGCGGTCAGCTTGTCGGTGAGCCAGTCAACCTTTCGGCGGGTGTTGCAGAAGATGACGGCCTGGGTGATGGTGACCGTCTCGTACAGGTCGGACAGAGTATCAAGCTTCCACTCCTCCTTCTCGACAGCAATGTAGAATTGCTTGATACCTTCGAGGGTAAGCTCGTCCTTCTTGACGAGAATACGCACAGGGTCGCGCATGAACTTGGTGGTAACCTCGAGCACATCCTGGGGCATGGTGGCAGAAAGCAGGACGACCTGGGTGGACTGGGGCAGCAGCTGGAAGATGTCGTAGATTTGCTCAGTGAATCCGCGCTGTAGACAGAAACGTTAGCAGCCGTGGTGGCGGGGCCATGGCGATAGAGGGTGGGACATACCGAAAGCATTTCATCAGCCTCGTCAAGGACGAACATCTTCATGCCATCAGTCTTGAGGAACCGTCGCTGGATCATGTCCTGGACACGACCAGGTGTTCCGACGACAACCTGAGGACCATCCTGAAGGGCCTTCATGTCCTCACGGACACTCGTTCCGCCAATGCAAGCATGGCACTCGATGTTCATGAAATCACCAATAGCAACAACAACCTTCTGAATCTGCTGAGCCAGCTCGCGGGTAGGAGCAAGAATGAGCGCCTGGCATTGCTTGACGTTGGGGTCAATCTTCTGGAGAACCGAAATGGAGAAGGTAGCGGTCTTGCCAGTACCGGACTGGGCCTGCGCAATTACGTCGTGACCTGTCGCACATTAATAAACCGAACAGAACAAGAGAAGCGGGGCAAAAAAAAAAGTTGCAAGCATGAACGTACCCTTGATGACCGGCATAATAGCACGTTGCTGGATAGCAGACGGGCGCTCGAAGCCATAAGCATAGACACCTTTCAGCTCACGTCAGTTTCCAACTCCACTAAAGATATTCTCCTGATCGTTCTTGGGCGACGGTATCTTACCTCGAAGCAGCTCCGGCTTCAAGTTCATCTCATCGAAGGAATCAACGGTCTCGTCATAGTTGGACTCGATCTGGGACTGCTCGATGTCCTCAAGCCCCTTGTCAGCCATGATTGCGGTGAGATCGATGTATGCTCCTCGAATTCCAAGCGCTGCTTAGAATTCAAGAAGTCAAAAGTGGGCGGTCGGTGGTGGGGTTGAGACGGAGGAATGTGCGCGGGACTTTCGCTAAAAAGCAAGGAAGTCCGACGAGAGAGTGAAAATTATTAGAAGTGAAATGGACTCGATACTCTCAGCTTTCAGTGAGAGTTATAACGGTCCACGCGTCGTTGTCTTTTTCTGTGATCGTCGAGTTTGTTGAAGAATTAAATCTAGAGAGATTTTTGGGTTGGAGGGGGAGCAGAAGAAAATTCCCAAGATAAGGCTTTTCAGGGAGCCAAGGAGGTGCGTCTGCCCAGAAAAAAAAATTATCGGTGGCGGCCCGCCGAACTCCTGATAAGATACCCACCAGCTGCGGCTTAAGTGGGCCTACCTATTAATCGAAATCATATCTTTTTCTAACCTTTTTCGCCTGTGAAGGAATATACCAAAAAATTGGGAATTCGCCTCTTCCCATGCCCCTGCGTTCTCGAATGACGTGAGAAAATATTGGGCAGGCAAATCGACTCATCTGTGGCAGTGAATTCGTCAAAGGCACTTAGTCTCGGTGGCCTTGCATGCATGGTATATCTACACTACTGCACTGTACCTATTCGGACGAGTACTTGTGCATTGGGCTACGGTTTTTGAAGCATCATGTTGTTCGCAAACGAGACGGGCTACGACGGTGTTAGTGGAGGTGCGCCGCACAATGGGAGCGGGAGCCGGAGCAACGGAGTTGACACCACCTCTACTAGAGTTCCGTCAGATTCTATACCAATCCACCCTCTAGGCGTTAAGCCGTTGGGTAACCAGTATTTTGCAACCGGCCCCAGCGCGCGCCAGTCACTCGGAACTTTTGGGGGACTCCCGGATGAGATGATACTACATCTTCTTGAATTTCTCGAACCGCACTCCTTGCAAATTCTAGGTACAACGTGTCGTTTTCTCTTTGCCTTCTCTCGCTTAGACGACTTATGGAAAACCCTGTTTCTTGAGTGAGTCACCATCCCTGGGAGTAGGCGTCTCCGTGTGGCTGCTTCCGCTCACATGCGATGGGTGACTCCACAACTGGAATAATTGAGCACACGGAGTCAATCTTGACTCAGAGAGTGTCGAATTATCACAAGTGAAGCTAACCCAATAATAGATCACAAGCCCTTAATAATTCTCAACAGGTGGTTTGGCGAGGCTCTTGGAGGTCTACGCTGCTTGGTATTCCCCCTGAGCAGGAGGCGAAGATCAGCTGTGACAATGTATTCTCGGACGTGCTACATAGGCCTTTTGCCTGCAGTCATATTGTCCTTGGGAAATACACTTCTGATATTCCTCAAGTAAATCAGATTAACCGGCTCGAGACACTCACGTACGGAGACTTCGCACAAGACTGGAGTAACCGGCCCTTTATTTTGACGAGGTGCATTCAATCATGGCCGCTGTTTCGCCAATGGAGCATCGAATACCTCCGAGACCAGTATTCGAGCGTCAAATTCCGCGCCGAAGCGGTGGATTGGCCCTTTTCCACATATCACAATTACATGACCAACACGGATGACGAGAGTCCTTTATATCTGTTTGATCGACACTTCGCAGAAAAAATGAACCTTCAGGTCGGACATAGCCAAGACTCGGCATATTGGCCGCCTGAGTGCTTCGGTCCGGATTTATTCGAGTTGCTTGGTCAGGAAAGACCAGCGCATCGCTGGCTGATCATCGGGCCTCAGCGAAGTGGCTCGACGTTCCATAAAGACCCAAACAACACCTCGGCTTGGAACGCTGTCATACAAGGCTCTAAATACTGGATCATGTTTCCGCCAAAGACGCAGGTTCCAGGTGTGTACGTCTCAGAGGATTTTAGTGAGGTCACCAGCCCGCTCAGTATAGCCGAATGGTTGCTGGAGTTCCACGCCGAAGCTCGCAAACTAGCGGGGTGTGTCGAAGGTGTCTGTAGAGAAGGCGAAATTCTGCACGTGCCTAGTGGCTGGTGGCATCTGGTTGTCAATCTCGAGGATGGAATAGCTCTGACACAGAACTTCGTACCTAAATCCCACCTGGCGGACGTCCTCTCCTTTCTCCGCGATAAGCCGGATCAGGTAACTGGCTTCAGGAAAGATATCCAGGATCCTTTTGACCTTTTCGTGCAACGCTTGAGGGGCCAGTATTCGGAGCTCCTCTCAGAAGCCTTGGACGAGATAGAGCGAAGAAGCCAGAGCAAAAAGCGGAAGTGGGAAGAGACAGTTGGCAACAAAGAGAAAGTCGAAAACGGGACGGGTGGGTTTAGCTTCGGCTTTGGTGGTGACGATGAAGAGATACCTTAACTAGCATGGCAACCATGGCAATCTATAGTGGTTTGAACGTTATTTTCAATTTTCAACTACGTATGCAGTCTTCTATGCTACTAACTCGGGAGCCTTTCATAGGGGAAGCCATGACTTCCGTGACTGGCCCATGCTGACAAGTCGGTAGGGAACGGGCATTATCTGCGTGGAATTCTGCAGCCGCCCCCATCCTTCGTCGCGTTCAACTGAGGGTATCGGATTCAGTAGGTGCCTTCTTATAAGTGGTTGCACAGTGGGTTGCGACAAATGCCAACGTGTGGCGAGCATGTTTCGCATCGGGACCAGAAGCACCTGATCTAGATGGCGCTGCCCGTTTCCGGAACAAAAATGTCAATAAGCTTTGGGGTTGAGCCTCTTACAACATTACCTACTTACTATGTGCCTACATATTTACCTAGGGTATCATATGATTTCCTCCTAGAGGTTTAGTTGCTGGCGGTAATTGAGCTGTCGACAGCAACATGCCCTGCCGTGTAACGATCCATCGGATCTGGCAATACCTGAACAGAGAGTAGACTAGAGACCGAAGTAGCTACTTACCTAGAAGTTGGACTACTCGTATCAATTTATGATGGTTCAAACTTAATGGACATTAGCTGCGATCTCGCTACCACTAAGATAGAGTATAAACTAGCATTATGCATCGAGGAGCTCATACGTAGCACCTGTCATAGAAAGCCACTGTTCCCCTTATATTGCCTACATGTACGTACGTATATGTGGCTAGCGAGGTCCATGCATTACATACATGTAGGTACAACGTTGAATACATACTGTACATCGGGTACCTCAAAGGTGTATTATGTACGTATGTAATTCTGCAACACTTATGGGCAATCTGACGTTCAAGCTCAGCCAACAGATGGCACATGCAGATGGGATGGCCGAGCGAGATCCCCACGCTGACTTCATCATTCATTTAACGAGCCTGCGATGAATGCGTACATACGGTCGATTCACTTATTGATCACCGAATAGGTCTGCATGTGGTTGAGCCGTACGCACGCAGCCAACCCAGTGTCCAGCCACTTACATCTATTACTGAAAGGTTACGTGTGACATGAAAGTGGGTAAGGGGGTACAACAGGCACACGCCTATCACTGTGTAGGGTACTTGTACCTAGCACCCGCCCTAGAGCTAACTCCTTAACTCAGACCTGCTAGACCTACAACAGTGACGGAGACATTGTACTAATTTGGAGTAGGTAAGTACCTACGGCTGAATCCCCGACGAGGCTTCCGGAGACCCTCCCCTTCTGCTCTTCTTCCCTTACTCTGACACCACTACACCTCACAACGCAGGCTCTCTCTCTCGTACCCGCATTGTGTCAACTCTTGATTTCTTTCCTTTTTTATCTTCTTCACTTATCTTATTCTCTTCGTTTCACGGTACGGAATTCGCATGATGCTAGTTGTCGCCAGTCACCTGTGGCACTTATCCTCCGCTACTTAACAGCACTCCGCCTTTTCGCGCAATTCTCTCTCCCGTTAAGTGACGTGTGTCGACGTCGACGCAGCGACTGTATAACGCTCCTATAATTAATATGACATGCCTCTCGTTCATCCGTTCCTAGGGTAAGCCTACCCGGAGGCTTGCTGATCTGACATCGCACCTGTGCTGATTATTACACAACTCAGCCCCGTAGATCGACTCGCTACCGTAGACCAACCCCTTAATCGACCAACTCTTTCTTTCTTGTCCCCCCGTTCTCGATATCTTTTAGATGCTCATTTAGATACACGGGTGCGACCATGGTTCCTGACGAGACGTACGAGATATGCCTCCCCATCCTGCAAGACCCGAACCTCGAGGATGAAGATAAGACGGATAAATTAGAGGAGCTGCTCAGGAAGGAGACCACTTTAACCGGTCACTCTCTCGAGAACCTGATCCTCGATGTTCTGTGGAGGTACCGCGATGGAGGCGGCTCTTCTACTTCGCCTCCCCCTATCCGGCCGGCCATTCTGCGTCGGCCGTCTCCAGCTTCGTGGCGGGGCTCTTCCACACCGTTATCCGGGTCGCCTCGCTTAGGCGTGAGCCCTCTGGCCCCGCCCGGTTTCATACCGACGACCCTTGGTAGGACCAAATCATCTACCGTCTCGCCTTTCTCCTCACCCCGTCCCTCTCCCCGTCTCGCGTTCGCTGCGCCAGCTATCCCACATAGCCCGAATCTGAACGCCTACGAGTTTGCGAATGATACGAGTCCGGCGCCGGAGATATTTAGTGATCTGCAAACCGAAAATGTAGACTGGCTCGTAAGTGACGATGCAGCTAGCATCTCTTCATCTGTGGGCACTCCCAGCGTGAGCGTCTTGAACGCGGCTGCGCCCGAGTATGTCTCTGCCCAGCACTCAGACATGACTCCGTACGACATGTTGCGGTCGATACTAGGACAATCTAAGACGGACGAGGAGATCGAGGCCGCCCTCGCTATGCATGGGTACGATTTAAGTGCTACCATCTCCGCGATAATGGAGACGCAGACACCAGAAACTACCAATGCTACGGCACTCACGCCTGAATCCAAGAGCGTGTTGATCGGGAAGTCAATGACGCCAGACGGACAAAAAAGGCCCACTACGCCATCGGCCCAGCAGAAAGCCGGGATTATATGCAAGTTCTACTTGTCTACTGGGCAGTGTCTTCGAGCCGACTGCCGATTTAGTCACGACCTCAGTAATCATCTGTGCAAGTAAGTCTGTCCTATTACTACGCGCTCTCTAATAAGGGATCGCTAACCTTGACAAGATACTGGATCATGGGCAATTGCCTGGCCGGGGATACATGTATTTTCTCCCACGACCCTGCCCATCTAATGAACCGACTTACTATGGATGGGACTGGGACGCCTCCACAGAAAGGGCAGAATCTTCAGGTTCAGGACTTGAACTCTTTCCCTTCGCTCAGACCCGGTACTCCGGAGCTGAACCCCAACGCTGCCAGCTTCAACTACCCGAGCGCCGGAATGACCCCACCGCCAGGGCTGAAGCCTGCGCATGCTTACGCGGGCGCCGACGGGGTTCGGTCTCGTTCGCGTCCTGGCAGCCGACACCAGGCAAAGGAGGGAATGAGTGCCCCCTCGATAGATGACAACGATGCCTTCCCGTCTCTCGGATCCGCTACCTCTAAGCCCAGCAAGAAGCATCATGGAAAACGGGGCGGGCACGGACATGGACACAAGGACAACTTCACCCCAAGCTCCCTAGCCGACATCGTGAGGATGCCACCTTCTCCTGCACCTGCAGCTAGTCGACCGGAGTCGAAAAGGGGCGGCCGCAACGGAAATGCGACAAATGTTAAAAACGGGGAAAACAGTGCTGCTGCCCAGGCCATCCCGATGCCTAAGCATATTCCATGGTTAGAGACTGGGGACAAGGCCAATAAGGCTTATCTGAAGGCCCGTCAGGAGGCCATCAAGCATGGTGGCCTGCGGAACAAGTTTCTCCAGAGGTTTGTTTTTCAGGAATCATCTCTTGCAGTGTTACAGGCTAACGATGGGGCTCTAGTGCTGCGCAAGCTTGGAACCGTAACGACGCTCGGGCAGCGAAGGCGCTTAGCCTTCGGGGTCAGAGCGAAAATGATCTGATGCGGAAAGCTCATCGCGAAGCCGCCCGGGAACTATACGAGGAGCGTAACAAGAACAATTCGGCGAATTCGGAGTTCTTCGTAGACCTTCACGGCCTACATCCCGAGGAGGCGGTGGAATATCTTGAAAGGGTCCTGCTGGAGAACAGCAACGAGTCTAGGCCCATCTACGCCATCACCGGGACTGGCCACCATAGTAAGAATGGAAAGGACAAAGTGGGCAAGGCCGTTAGGATGTTCCTCAACGAGTGGAGATATGCGTACCGTGAGTTCTCGGTGCCCGGCGATCGCAACAGCATGGGTGGAATTCTGGGCATCGATGCCAGGAGCTGGGACAAGTCGCTGAGCAGGGAGGGGG
The DNA here is from genome assembly GCA_004155945.1 of Monosporascus sp. mg162. NCBI lineage: Eukaryota > Fungi > Ascomycota > Sordariomycetes > Xylariales > Monosporascus > Monosporascus sp. mg162. The sequence continues at coordinate 10,961 of QJNY01000004.1, read as the reverse complement.
TTAAGGAAAAGGGGGAAGAGCCGAAGGAGGAGGAGGAGGAGGAGGAGATTGATATCCTCGAGCAGGGCGTCGAGATCGGGGATGGGAAGGTGAGGCTCCTCGTCCGAGACCCTCCCAAGGGCCCGAGTGGTAGCAACAGGGGACGATAGCAGCTATGAAATAAATGAAGAATATTTACAAACCTACCGTCGATTACCTTGGCAGGGTAATCTATGAAACTTATACTAATCGCGCAAGCGGAGTCCTATATTTAGTGTGATTTATCATTTATTTCTTTACATATGTTGGTGTCAACAGAATGGCCCCTAATGTCGGCGTCTAGTGCCATCTAACACTAAAATTCAACAATCACTCTACTTTTCATAACTCCACTTAGCAACGATGCCTACCAATAGATTAAGCCTCCCATTCACATAGTTGTTGCCTAAAGTCTTTCTCGGCTGCCTATTTGTTCCTGGTTTACAAAGGAGATACAAAAGCTATGTTGTCACTCCATAACTAACTCAGCCGCACCGTTCCCAAGAAGTCCCTTAATCCTCCTCTAAAAAGAGCCCCTAACAGACGGAACGACCAATTACCTGACGTTAATTCAGCCCAACTAAAGTGCTGTAACCACCTGGCAGCTTACGTCAATCTCCAGCCAGATAAGGCACCCTAATAGTTGCATTGATCCTACTGTCCGCTCTTACCCTCCGGCCCTGCCACGTCCCCTGTCGTGTCGTTTCATCAGTCGCCGACAACCCAGCCGCAATAGCCACGATGGAGAGGTAATCAGTTCGAGTACCGAGTTTGTCGAATATCCAGCAGCATTCATACATAGAATTACACATACATACAGTGCCTATCGGATTCTTCTTCCGTCCGGCAGAATTGATAGATATTTGGCTTCCCGATTAGAGTTGGTTAATTAAACCCATCACCTGCCAAACCCCCGGAGGGTCCCACGCCGTATTCCGTCCGGTCAACCAGTCCCGACGATCGAGCATTATCTTCACAACCCCCCCGTCCGTCCCATCGGGACGGCCAGCAGATAGCAAGTATGCCCGCCGACTACTCATCGACGGCACAAGCCCTATCCCTACCGACGTCGACCCTCGGTCCATCCTCGTCCACCACATCCTCCTCCAGCTCGCCCGCGCAGTCGCCGACGTGTCGCTCGCCCAGCCCGTCGCCCTTCCCGCCCAGCGACGACGATGGCGACGTGCCCGTGCCGCCGTGGGTGCGGTCCTCGTCCGCCATACGCCCCGGAGGAGGCTCCCGCCGGCCCCTGGGCTCCGGGTCCACCGCCACCAGCATTAACCGCCGGCGGCTCTCGAACCCGTACTCGCGGGTGCCCCGGCGGCAGGCGTTCGGGCAGCGGGTGCTGTCGTCCGGCCTTACGGCGCTCAATGACGCGGTGCGCCTGCTGCAGGGGATGAGCGCGGGACAGCTGGCGCTCGCGTCGCTGGCGGGCGCCGCCGCCCTCACGATGCTCGTGCTCGGGCTCGTGTACTCGCACCGCATCTTCGCCTGGCTGGCCCCCGTGGCCGAGGGCTGGCGCGCGCTGCCGGGCGGGTGGGTGCTCGTGTTCCTGCTGACGTGCGCGACGGCGTTCCCGCCCATGATCGGCTACAGCACGTGCCTCACCGTGTCGGGGTTCGTGTACGGGTTCCCCGGCGGCTGGCCCGTGGTGGCGGCGGCCACCGTGTTCGGCAGCACGGCGGCGTTCGCGGCGAGCCGCACCGTGCTGTCGCGGTACGTGCACCGGCTCGTGGGGGCCGACCGGCGCTTCGTGGCGCTGGGCCAGGTGCTGCGGCACGACGGCTTGCTCGTGCTCGCGGGCCTGCGCTTCTGCCCCCTGCCCTTCAGCCTCAGCAACGGCTTCCTCGCCACCATCCCCAGCGTCTCGCCCCTCGGCTTCGCGCTCGCCACGGCCGTCGCCACCCCCAAGCTCCTCGTCCACGTCTTCATCGGCAGCCGCCTCGCGATGCTCGCCGAGAGCGGCGACAAGATGACCGTCGGCGACAAGGCCGTCAACTACCTCAGCATGCTGGTCGGCTCCGTCGTCGGGCTCGTCGTCGGGCTCGTCGTCTACCGCCGCACCATGGCGCGCGCCGAGCAGCTCGCGCGCGAGGAGCTCGAGGCCGGGACCGGGGGAGGCCCCGTGGGCGACGGCCGGCTCGGGGACGACTACGGGGACCTCGAGGAGGGCATCGTCGCGGCACAGCTGCTGGGCGAGGCCGACGAGGCCGCCCTCATGAGTGATGACGACATCTCGCTGTGGGCGCGCGAGGACGGCGTCATCGCGGACCCCGAGGATCTGGACGCCGAGGAGTTCCGGGAGGGCTACCGGGACGGCCCAGACGACGGCGGCCGGTACCGGGACGAGTTCGAGGACGGCGGGATTGGTGGGGATGGGAATCTGAAGAAGAAGCACGCGAACGGTCAAGCATGAAGCAGAATCAAGAAGGTTTCTACGCTTTCCCAAAAAAATACTACAGTTAGACGAAGAACCACGGGAATCATGGGCGATGGGGACACGGACGGGTATACGGGTAACGAGGTAACGGGGCGGCTACGGGCGTTCGCTGGCGCCGGTCTGTGTGACTCATTGATCAATCGATTGATTACGGGGGGGTGTGCGTGGGTGGTCGCTATTCAGGGGTTAAAGGGCTTTATATATATTTTATAGAATGGCACGACAGACGGCCGTAGAAATCGCGCAGCGTTCTCGCGGGACTTCTTTTGATTGACGAACGGGTCGGGTCGTCATCGCAGGCATGCGATCATGGGAAATAGTTCCACCGTTTTCTTTTTCATTGAATAGACGCGGGCAACGTCTTCGCCTCATGCGTAGACAATCTCTTCTTCTTTCGTCGTGGGGGTGAGGGTATCGCGATTTCCTGATTCCTTGCCTAACCAAGGCTTCTACACGCATCGCTGACTCAAATGCTAATAATGCCTAAACCGTAACATCAAATACCCCTTATATCGTCTTAAGTCGCGGCACAACCCGGACGCCATGCCAAACGCCAAACAGATTCTAACTAAGCTAATCAAACCAGAATTCGCTCCGATATGAATGCATGTTACAGTACAGACAATATCGTCCCCCAGTGGAAAAATCACATTTACGCCTGCTTTCCGGAACTCCTCGTACGCATCATCTTAACTCATCATGAAACGTGGGTGGGTAGCGTTCCGATCTTGCGTAACTTTTGTTTGTCCGAGACGGAATCACCGAGGCCCCTGTAAATGCTGCATGAACTGGATAGCCTGCTCGATGGGATACCCTATGAACACGGGCCCAGTGAACAGCATCTGCGGGGTGCCGCCGTCGGGCTTCAGCGGTGCCACGTCGGCGGCGTTCAGGAAGGCGGGCTGCTGCGGAGGCGTGCTCGCGCGCCCAGGGAGAGGAGGAGGCTGCTCCCCGCCGCCGAAGGGCTGATTGTTGTTGCTCGTGGGTGGGATGTCATCGAGCCTCATGGATCTCTGGTCCTCCTGCTTAATCGGTGTCGCGCCGTCCGCCATCTGCCTCATCTTCGCGTGGTCGAAGGGGCACTTGCCGACCCCCTTAGTCGGCGTCTCCGGATTCGGTAGCGACGATAGCGGCATGGGCACCGGTGCTGGCGGGGGCGACAGGGGACGCTCGTCGGGCTCGCCTCGGCCGGACGGCGTGTCGAAGACGGGCACCGAGATGCCCCAGGGGCGGCTTGGAGACTCGCCGACTCGGACCTCTTTGAGCGGCCGGTCGAAGTGGCTCTGGCGCTCCTCATCATCCCCGTGGGGCACCGGTGCCGTACGATCAGGGTCGTCGGCGAGACTGGCGCTGACGGTCTGGGCCCAATTCTCGACTCTGTGGTTGGAGGCCTTCTCGACCTCGCTCTGGGGCCGCGTGTCCTGCTCGGGCAACATGGGCTGGTGGATGCGAGTTAAGCCCTCCACCATGCTGACGAGACTGCCGTACTTGGCATCCAGTTTCCTGATGTGGTCTTCGTTCTTCTGGTATCTCCGTACGCAGACCTCGTGGCTTCTGGGCAGCTCGTGCTTATGCATCTCAAAGTAGTGAGCAATTTCCTCGGGCGAGTGATGGTCCATGTAGCGGATAGGACATTTCGCGGCCCCGGATGCGGTGGGTTGTGAGCCTGATTCGTCGTTCATGGCGGCACAGATAGGGTCCGAGGCATCGTGCGGCGCGTTGCTGTGCCGTCTCTCCCCGTCCTCATTCTCAGCGTCGGGCACTTCCGACGTCGCTTGCGAAAAGGGGCAATCTAGCTTGCCCTTCTTTCCTTCCACGGTGAAGTCTTGCTCGAGTATGGTAGATAGCGAAGTCATGGTTGTCGGAGGGCGACTCTCTCTGCTCGACTGGCTGCTCTTGCTGAAGTCGGTCAAGGACGAAGCCACTCGTCTCCCTTCCCTGATTATGAGAGCAATCTGGTGTTTAGAATTGGGGTCGTTGCGCCTCGGCAAGGGGACGAAGTTCGTGTTTGCAAGAGTCTGGTTGTGTAACTCGGGCGGTATTTGCAGCTTCACGAGGGTCTCGGATATCTCAGGTGCTGCCGGGGCATATTTATCCGCGAGGTACTGAAACTGTGAGGAATGAGACTTCGTCAGTGACGCTGGTCTTATCTCCGAGCTTGACATGCGTTGATAGTACGACTGCATAGCATATACGGAATTCAGGAACTTGAAGGATTCTAAGTCGACATGGCTATCCTTGAGCAGGTAGCTTCTGGTCTAGAGCTAAAAGGCTCTCATCATGTACAAACAAGAGCAGAGGATGGTAAGTTAAATGGCAGGCCCTCACCTGTTCATGGGCAAATCGGAGCTTGTGTTCAAGGATTGTTTGTCTGTCACTCAAATTTTGTACCTCATCAGCCAAAGCATTGAAGGACTCGACTAAAGTCTGGGTAAGGTCTTGTAAATTCATTCCTGCAGAAAATGGGTTCTGCCGTCAAAAAAAGGTTTTTGAGATCAGGAGGAAAGTAGAGGACAAAATGGATGATGCAGGGACGCAGGTGACCCGGTTCATAATCTGGAGGCGGGCGTCCGCTCAAGTCCCGATAAGGCTCGGCGCGTGCGTAGCGGGTGGATACCTACCTACCAGCCCTACATACCGGCGGGAGCTCTGGCCCACTTCTGCCACTGTACATACATACCAGCATACTTACCCTAACTTAAGTTAGGAAGTTTACGTAAAGTCACAAGCCAGGAAGGGTAGGATGCAGCTCCTTCAACAAGTGCACAGACGTATCCAGTGATAGTACAGTTATTTATGGATTTCATGAATAGGTAGAAATACTGTATCATTGGTTGCCGAAACTCGCCAAAGAGTCTCTCCTTTCTAGTGACTGCCGATATGCCGATCTTGTCTTGCTCTTTTTGTTAACCCCCCGATGAGTGGGTCCTCTATCAAGAGCGGAGAGATTCCGTCTATACCTGCGTTCTCACGACCAATGCCGCACCCTCACATCCAGCCAAGCACACTTCTAAGTGATACTTATCATACCCTTCCGGCGCTCGGAAATCTGGCCGCGATCAAAACCAAGCGCTGAGAAATATTCTTAAACTTCTTTCTAATCTCCCTTACGGCCGGTCATCTCACATCTCAACCATGGCCCCTATCATTGCCAGACTGCTATCTAAGAGCAGGCCTTATCTTGTGCCTGGTGAGTCTAGGGAGAACATGCCTTGCGCCCTGACATCCACAGGATCTGAACATATATCCGATTAGGCAAGTTGTTGGTGAAAGAGCTGTGGTTCGAAGTCCCACTGAATCACTCGCAACCTAACTCGAAGACCATCAAACTCTTCGCTAGAAGTGCCATCAAGTATGAAAAGCCCATCGTTGAGCCTTCCCCAAAGGAAGACTCCCAAAGGCCTTACCTAGTTTTCTTGCAAGGCGGTCCGGGATACGGTAACCCTGCGCCTCAGGACAGTCCGCTATCGAAGTACATGCTCGACCGAGGCTACGAGCTCCTTTTGCTCGATTACCGAGGAACGGGGTATAGCTGCCCCATCTCGGCGAACACTTTGCAACTCGTTGGGGGACCTCAGGAACAGGCAGACTATCTCAAGCTGTTCAGGGCCGACACCATCGTAAAGGATCTTGAGGCTGTGCGGCTATGTCTCACGAAGGACTTCCCTCCCGAGAAGAAAAGGTGGAGTATATTCGGCCAGTCCTTTGGTGGCATGACTGCTATGACCTACCTTTCCTTCGCGCCAGAGGGTCTGCGCGAAGCATTCATCACGGGCGGCCTGGCATCCTTGGACAAGGGACCGGCCGAGGTTTACCAGTCAACGTACCGTCGCTGCATAGACCGAAATAAGGCGTATTACAAGAAGTTCCCCGAGGATGTCGGTGTAGTCAAATGGGTGGCCGGCAAGATCCAAGAGCTAGGCGGACGAAAAGGGGTCCCGCTTCCGGCCGGCGGCTTCTTGACTGTCCGGAACTTACTCTCTCTAGGGATAAACTTCGGTAAAGACGGCGGCCTGGACAGAGTCCACAACCTGATCGTCAAGATGAAGGCAGACTTGGACCAGTTCAACCTATTCACCCGCGCCACCTTGAACTCTTTTGAGCAAGATCTCAGCTTCGACGTCGCGCCCATCTACGCGCTGCTTCACGAGCCGTGCTGGATGTACGGCCCCGGTTTCGCCAGCAATTGGGCTGCCGAGAGGGTTGGGCAATCCCTAGAGGAGTACCGATGGCTGCGCGACGATTGGACTCTCGAGAGTCTCGGGGACAGGCCTCTCTACTTCATCGGCGAGATGGTGCCCCGTTTCCACTTCGACACCCGCTCGGAGCTCGTCAAGCTTAAAGAGACGGCGGAGATACTGGCCGCGTTCGACCAGTGGCCCCCACTATACGATATCGAGCAGCTGGAGAAGAATGAGGTCCCTGTCTACGCCGCCGCTTACAACGACATGTATGTGGACTCTGACCTGGCGAGGGAGACGGCTCGTCGGATACAGGGAATCAAGGTCTTCGAGACCAACATGCTGTTCCACGGGGCCGTAAGGACCAACCCCGACGAAGTCTTCAAGGCCCTGCTGAGCCTGCGAGACGACACGATCGATTAATGGGCACTGTGCCATTGTTACGACAGATACGTAGTCATGGGCTTATTGGCCATTTTAATGATATATGACGCCCCTAAGTCGGGGAGGACATGCTGCTTGCTATATGGGCACTCTCGGAGCTAGCTCCCTCCAAAGTCTACATCTCTCTTCCAACTGGACCAGCTTCGCGCTTGCGAAACCCTCGCTGTTGATCACAAACTCTTCGCGCGAATCCAGGGACGGCACCCCGGGAACATCATCCGTCGTTAATTTCAAGGCGTTCGGATCGCCCGTCATGAAAAACGATGCCATCGCGCCTGTATCACATTCGTCAGACCCATCAATCTCCTTAAGTCCATAGCAAAAAGAAGCGCACTTACCCGCGTATCCCTCATAGTGTAGACGATCTGTCTTCTGGGCGTTGTTGATCGTATTCCACTGCCGCCGTACGTTAGCAGGCGGCCGCAGGCCAAGACCCCGGGGTAACTCACCCAGTAAACGTCGGAGGCGTGCGCGGCCGGCGGGATCGTGTACTCGCCGAGCCAGCCCCCCTCGCGCGCGCCACCCGCCATCCAGTAGGCGGGACATGCGAGCACGGAGTCGCGGTACACCAGGCCGGCGCGGGTGCGCGGGTCGTCGTAATGCTCAATCAGCTCGGCCGAGCCCTCAGCGGGGTACGCCTCCCTGACGCGCGCGAGGTCGTCGTCCGTGAGCTCTGGCAGGTAGCCCGCCAGCCACTCGTCGAAGTCGTCGTCGCTCCCCAGCGAAAGGCCGCCGGGCGTGAAGCCCTCCCCCTCGTGCGTGTTGTACATGGCGAAGCCGTGCTCGATCCGCAGCATGCCACCCGCGCTCACGGCCGAGAGCGGCTCCCGCAGGAACGACCCGTCGATGACGGGGCCCCAGCCGAACGTCGTCGTCTCGTGCTTGCGGGCGTCGACGACGACGAGGCTCGCGTCGCGGATGGCCTGCACGTCGGCGGCCTTCAGGCACGCGAGGCTCCCCGGGCCCGCGCCGCACCCCGTCAGGTTCGCCAGCGTGTCGTACCGCCACTGCACCTCCGGGTGGTCGTAGCGGTACGTCTTGGGCCAGAAGGGGCTCGAGGCCAGGGCTCGTCGAAATAGGGGCCTGCGGTGGCCGCACTTACTGCCGGCGCCATTAGCGGCGGCACACCCGCTCTGCGCGACGACCTGCGCGATGACGCTGCCGCCGCCCGCCGACTGGCCCCACACGGTGACGCGGTCCGGGTCGCCGCCGAAGGCCGCGATGTGGCGCCGCACCCAGCGCAGCGCGGCGTCCTGGTCGAGGAGCCCCGCGTTGGCGTCGGACCGCGGGTCGGCGGCGACCTCGCGCCCCGCCAGGAACCCGAACGCGTTCGTACGGTAGTTGGGGTACACGAAGACCAGGTCCGTGGTGGACGAGACGTTCAGGATCGGGTACGCGGAAGGCGGCGGCTTGAACGATGCCGACCCCTGTATGAAGCCGCCGCCGTAGAACGTCACCACGACGGGGCGTAGCGGCTGGCCCCTCGTCCACGGTCGGCTGTAGAGGCCCAGGTACAGGCAGTCCTCCGAGCCGTTGACCTGGTGACGGCGTCGTCGGCTTAGCCGGCGCTGGATAGTGCGATTTGGGGAGGGGGCTTGACTTACCGTCCTTTGCGGACACATGTCGAACGTCTGGCTAGAGTTGTATACTCCATCGGTGACAGGCAGGGGCGGCTGGGGTGCTCGGAATCTGCAGGGCGAGTAAGTGGTCGCCCTTTTCCAAAACTCGGCAGAGAGCCCAAAGGACTGTCTTCTCTCTCACCTGTTTTTCCCCACCGGAGGAGCGGCGAAGGGGATTTTCTGCCAGTACGATATGTTGTACTCCTCGCTGTAGGCTCCCTCGAAAGTCCCGTAGTCGAGAGCCGCAAGGAGATCCTGGGCGCGGCATAGGCTGGCCACTAGAGCCAGCCAGACGAACACCACGTGCGGACGCAGCATCGCGGAGAGGTTGCATGATCGACCATCGCTGGTGACGGGCATTCACACTGCTGGTCGTCTATTATACCACGCCCCGTTTCCCCGCACGTCTACTCCTCGTCTGTCCTTGCTCTGGAGGGGTTTGGGGTAGTCCCCCGCTGCTTCTACTTACCACCTATGCAGCTGCAGCATCGTGGAGTTCGGCTGGGGAGTCGGTGGAGAACCTTGGGGAATCTGGGGTCCGGCCATACGGCTCAATCGAGCCAATCTAGCGGTTAAAGTGCCTACCTAGTCCCATCACGCCGATCAACTCCAGACTCCAACTCGTGCATTTCGGCCGACGCCGCAATAATGCGCCGAGAAGTTGCGAATTCTCCGTTTCCGGCGGCCAAGTGGGCTAATCGAACTAAACAAGACTTCATCGGCGGTATGAACATCACCGGTCACTCTTATTAGACGCCCAAGCATCCACCGTCGGCTTTGGCTTACTGGGCGCTGTGGTAGATAGTCCGTCTCGAATCATAAACACTGAAAGTCTGTCCTACGGCCTTGACGGACAATTTATGCTTGTGGGTCCAATCCAGCTAAGGTAAGCCGGATATACCAATACAACGCTATATAATGTATTCAAAACCTATAAAATGTCTTAGCAACTAACTCACTAGCAATGCATAACTAGGTCACCTCCACATCTCACCTATACCGAAGCTTAATATAACGATCCATTGTCATGACCAAGCTCTTGTAGATAGCGCGCATATCTACGGCACTATGTAGCCCGTCTGTGGTGTCCTTTGCCGAATACGTCGTATTGTTGTTTAATCTTCCACCTCGACGAGGACAATGCTCCCCGTGTCATAGGTTATTATGCGGGTGTAGCAATATTGCCCATGATACAACTTGGTCAAGGAAGACGTCCACAGCGCAGTCGGTGAGCAGAATGCGTCAATGCGTTCGGATATGTTGAGGAGCGACACTACCGCGGCGGTAATGGTTTCTTTTATTTTTATTTTGGCCGCGTGTACGTGCCGACGCGCCTCTCGGAAGGCGTCGATGTAGAAGAGGACAGAGTATACCAGGCAGGTACCGTGACCGGAAAGCCCATAAGCCGCATCGCCAATCTCTGAAACCTGTGTACTTAGTAAGAACGTGCTTACGGCTCTCGTCCGCGGATCAGTCAGTACGTATGGCCTTGCAGGTCATCCCGCGCATCCGGCTTTGGCGGTCTGCTGGTAAGTGTGTAATAAGCAACGGGAGAGCCGTCAAGTTGGGTCGTCAATCAATCGTTATGTAGGGAAACGGCAATATTTAAAGTCGCAAGGAGAGCGCGTGCAGGGATTATAAAAATAAAGGACCTCTTTGTAAGCACCGTAATTCGACCGATTTGTGCTGCTGTGCCAGGCTATATAAGAAAGCCATAAATACTAGGTACCTACCTACCACCGGCCTACGTAGAGAAAGATACTTCTACGTAACCACGGCTGTCTCGTCATGAGGCAGCGGTGGTGCGTAAGAACCCGCTGTGTATGTGCGTACGCCCAGGTTAGCTAGATCGCTCTCGGATAGCAGAATCTTGATATTAGCGTCGCATCTGCGGGTTCTGTAGTGTGTTACAGTCATCCAGCAGGCCTCTGAAGCTCTCAACTGAGGAGTCTCCATTGCGGTGAAGATTTGTATAGTTTCAGATTTTAGGCTGCCTCCTTTTAGCATGTCGACACGCCTCAGACGTAGACTTGCAACCTCTAGGCCTATGCACTCTCACTTCGTGTAACATGCAATCTGTCAAATCTGCAGGAAATATTCATAAGATCCCTGTCAATGATGTAAGCCCTTCGACTTCAGCTTATTGAGCAACCCTAGGAGGGGCTAGAAAGGTCAAGTCTCCTATCGCTTGTCCCCCCGGCGGGGGGGGGGGGGGGGGGGGGGGGGGGGGGGGGGGGGGGGGGGGGGGGGGGGGGGGGG